>WEKX01001275.1:17486-60527 GCA_013390025.1 Pitta sordida
AAAGATGTTGAACAGTACTGGGCCCAACACTGACCCCTGTGGGACTCCACTGGTGACTGGCCGCCAGTCCGATGTTGCACCATTCACCACCACCCTCTGAGCTCGCCCTTCTAACAATTTACTCCTTGAGAAGATGACATGACATTACAGGGGAAGTAAGGTTTTTCCCTACAGTTGCGTAAGACCACAGTACATTACTTCATGAGTAGCCTTTGCTGACATCAGCAGGATTAACAGACTGGCACTACAATAAAATTTAAGGTTGGTGACATAAACTCCTTTAAGAAAACATACTTGAAAAATTGTAAAGCAAAGTCCACAAGTCATTATGACTTCTGTCTGAGGAAAATAAACCTTTTTTGATCAGAGTCCTTGCAGTGAGATTTGGGGGGACAAACCCAGAATACACAATTTTCGACAAACAATTTTAAGTGCTTAAATATGTCAATGGAATCTAGCTGTCCTTGTCTGAGTGAGTGCATACAAGCCTCTGGAAGCAAGCACTGCCAGACAGTGTTCAGCTAACTCTATGAAACTTGTAGATGTTGCATCGGGAGTAACTCAGGGAGCAGTGTAGTCCAGAGTTTTCTGCAGCCTTCTCTCAGTCATTATCAAAAAGCCTCTGAAAATTCCTCTTTTCATTAACAGGCACTATGTAAACGATTAAATGACATGAGAGAGGCAAAGAGAAATCTTTCAAGCTGTCTACATAGAAATAATTTAAAAGTACTGAGAGAAGAGACAGAATTATTCTGCCTACACTGCAAATCTTGCATGTAAAATGACCCCCTTGAGCATCCAAGCATTCCCCTTGTCTAAAGTGGGAAGACTATTCAGCTGGGTAAGGATTACAAATGCTCTAGGAGGTACAAGATGGAGACCATTATTTCTACATTCTCTCAGCTGCTGTGGCTGGTAATCAGTACAGAAAGCCAATTGAATGGAAAAGGCCAACTCTAAAGCAAGATTTGGAGTATGGCATGTACTGTGTGCTCACACCAGCTCTAGCAAGAAAAGACAGATATTACTTTCATTCCCATTGTTTATTACCAGCAATCCGTACCTCTGAGCTATTCCTGCTGCAGGAGCCACTGTACATATATGGCAATTCATCGAACACACATGCTTTCCAATTGCCACTAAAGCCATAAACAGGGGTCCCATCTGCCCAACTTATTTAGGGAAGCCTTGATTTATCAGAATAAATTTTTCTATTTAAAAGTCATAGTCTACAAGATCTAAGTTTCCATCCTTTGTTTTCTGCAGGCCTTGATCCCTCAGAAAATTATGTACACCTACTCAATCCACCACAATCACTGGGGCTTTTATAAGAGTAAAAATACTTCCTTTTCAGAAGAAAAAATGTCATCAGTTTCCCTATAGAGGTAGATTTTCTTCATTCTTACTTGTTCTCATTTCCTTTCAAAGTGTATTTTTATTTCTAGGTCATGGACTTGATGTTTTTAAAAGTTGTTCAAGTTTAAAAAGTTCAAACTCTCTAGAAATATAGGTTCAGGTCAGAGGTCTGACCTGAGATCAGCTGACAAAAATCAGAATGTGTCTACAGAGCTTCGAATTAAGTGATACATGATGCTTGAATAACCCATTTGTCACCTGAAACCCCTTCTGAGTGGCTAAGGTGGGAGAAGTTTCTATAGTTGTTTCCCTAACTATGTAGTAAATTCTTTCTCTTCTGTTAAAATTAAAAACATTATTTTAACTAAATAATTGAATTGCATCATGAGGGACTTTTATTTTGTTCTGTGTAGATTCCCTTCTGGGGGCAAGTAAATGAAATTAAACAGAATCTACCATGCAACCTATTTTTAAATACAGATCAGTCTCTCGTATTTGTTAGATGTCTGTGCATATGAAACAGAGAGATCTAACCAGCAAATAGTCCATGCTGACTAATTTATGCTACTAAGAAACATACAGTTACCCAGGCAGAGTCCCAGTTTGACAGACTTGATAGCACAAGCTCCGGTGAGAGTGCACAGCAAAGCGTTGTACCTGGCAGAATAATTATAACCAAATAAACTTGTGGCACACATGTAAAGAGGAGAAATACAGAAAAATAAATACAGAAGGAAAAAAGGGCTGTATTCACTGTACTAAGTTGTCATTGACCCACTTTTATTCTCTTTATTGCCTCTCCCTCACTAGCTGAGACATACTGACAGGTCCTATTGACCCTTCGGAAAGTGTGTCCTACCACAATCCATAATAGTCCATTGTAGTTCTTAGATTCAGTGTATTTCAGCTTTGTAAAGCTCAGAAGATGAGGCATAATGATGAGGCTAAAAGACTGTGTTCATTATTAAAATAATTAACTAGCTAAAGCGGAATTGTCAACAGTTTCATAAAAAGAGAAGAAACTCAGATTTCAAAGTAAGGAAGGAAAAATCAGAAACAAACTTTCATTCAAAGCTTTGCAGTATATATATATGTTCTAAAACCAATTTCATCAGTCTGAGGCAGAAAGTCTCCTTGAGGCTATGTCTGACTCATAGATTTGGGAGGGTGCTCAAAAAAAATATCATATTCTTTTTGCTTGTTCACCTACTCTTCACCTCACATCCACCTTTGGATGCTTGTCAGAGACAATACTGAAGTAAGTGTATCTCAGTTTCTCCTCTGCTCTTCCAATGTCCTCTGTATGCATGCACAACAAAAGAGTCAACAGGACATGTATCTGTAACTTCTGATAACACAGGGTGTGAGAGTAGTATCGAGTCATGCCCTGAACTGGAATCAGTAGCTTGTGAACTTTTGAAAATTTGAATTATCAATGAAAACACATAGCTTTCATTAACAAATGCCTTCAAGACACAGCCAGTTGTACATTAAGTCTCTACATTTATAGTGACACAAAAATTTCACACTTCAATAGTGTCTTACCTAATTTTAAGTTTACCTTATCAGTAATTACCTTATCATTAATTATCTCGCATGTTAATTTTCAGATGCTATTCTGAGCCAAACAAGCTTCAATTTCAGCTACCTTCACTTAGGTATACATACCCAAGTTCCAGGAGCCATGCTTTCAATTTGCTCCTCAAAGTCTTCGTAATGTCCAAGCCTGCTAACGACTGTGTCTGGTGTAGGAATCTCCATAAAGACCTACATGTAAGAATCCTCCATGTGTAATCAAATTGGGTCCCCACCAGGCTGATTATCTTATACACAGTCCACATTTGCTAGATCCAGCCAGTGATCTCACAACATTTCCTAAAATACGTCAACAATATTAAAATAGCCCAAATACCACAGGTGTGCTCATATCCTTCCAAAGTGCTGTTGGCCTGCCCCTGTAGGGCTGTATCCATGCCATGACAACATTTAGGAGTTATTACCAGATACCATTTAATCAGTAGGAGAATTAAATAGACAGATCTTCAAATAGAAGAGAACAATCTGTTCAGGTGAGACACTAAATTTAGACGAGATGTTTTCATTGGGGTGAACAACAAACAATCTCTTAAATTTCAGGTAAAGAAGTCTTAAGAAAGATACCAAGAGCAATAATGTGAACTATTTTTCTGCAGAGTATGTCATTGCACCAAATGTAAGGATATATTCCATTAATTCTTTCAAGACATTTGAATCAATCTAAATATAAAGGGGTTTTTATTATCATTAAACAAGGTATCTAAAATAAATTAAAATTACAATTACAGAGATAGAAACAAAATATTAGAACTTTACATTGTATTAAACTAGGTTTTATATCAATGAAATATGTCTCAGGCTTGTCACATTACACGTACAGCTTTTTATCTGAAAGAACAGATTTAGAAAGCTAGATTTAACCATTCCAGATAGCTCTTTTTGTATTATTATCTGTAGTTCAATACAGTATTTTATAGCTATTGGAACACATAATAAGAAATAGCAAGATAAATATTTCTTTCTATCATTGTATTTTTCCAAAATTATAAAGGTCTATTCTTGTTAGTCAAGTAAAGAGACACTATGCATATGAAAAAGAATGAGGTAGCTATGAACATAAAAGTATTCAAGATTTACCATGAACGTAAAAAACACTGTCCCAAAATATTTTTGACTGAATCCAAAATTCTCAATATAGTCTTACAAGACCCTTTGAAAATACATAGTTTTATTTTTAAATTGTCACAGACATACAATGAAATGTCCTGAATAAAATGCACAGTTTCTGTCCTTCTGCCAAATTACACTATGTTCTGTTCTGTGTTGAATATTGATGCAAAATTACTTCAACAAAGCCAAATTTCTGGGGGTTTCTTCCAAATCTAATCCCTTGGTCACCATAACTGCCCAAGGAATTTTTATGAAGCACTTGTCAATGGACTGCAAAGACCCTAACATGCAGCCATCCAATATACTGCATTTAATAGCTACACATATTTGATTCATTCCTATGTTATTTAGATATACCTGTGAAATTCTTAGACAGTTAAACTACTTTAACTTTCCAAAGCATGTTGTTCAAAGAAGATGCCTGTGCTTTATATGGACCCATATGAGCATGGTTCACAGTCCAGAGATTTCCACACTTTCTTCTTTCAACCTTGGGAAGCCAGATCTACTGTCATTATTTGGGGAATTTTGAAATGACCTGTCTATAGAGCAGTGGCTTTAGAGCTTCCCATCAGCTTGATCCGAGTATCATAGCCTGCCCCTAAACTCTTTCCACAGAATCACACACCTTTTCACACACTTTTGTCACGATGATTACTCCAGATTAGCCCTGTTTCCCCTCCATTCGGAAGCTGCTTCTTTATACGGGATTAGGGTTTCCCTTCAGAGAAAATCCTGCCTCTATGAACTACAAATGTTATAGGGCTCACCATTGCAAGAGAATAGATAAGATACAGTAAGTGGTTGGTGGTTATCTTTACAGTCTCACAAAATCTTGGATCTTGAAGTCTCTCATGCTTAATAGCAAAACTACTTCTTTGTAGTCAACCTTACTGATTTAGAAATTAAACCGAGACCAAAAGAGACTGACAAGTGAAAGTGCATCTCTGATACTCAGGACAGAGTGGGAAGAAAAACAAACAAACAAACAAACAAAAAACAACAAAAGGGAGATTCTGACTGCCACTGGGCTGAGACTGAGATGAAGCTTTGGGCTCTGGAAGGAGATTGTCCCAGAGATGGTGGTGTCTGGAGTCAACTAGAGTCCAGCAGGTTGAAGAATACAAAAAGAGATGACCCTTGTATTTCAGAGGAGAAGGAACATATTTTGCATACTTACATGTTGGACAGAGACTGTTCTCTCTAGGTGCCCTCTGAACAGCAGGGTATCATGAAAGAGGTGAAAAAGAGCATTAGTGTCATACCTACAGTTGCCGGGCAGCTGCTGCCCGTCAGGGATGACAACGAACAGGAGTTGCTCTCTCCACATTCCCTGTAAGGATTCAGATCCATAGTTCACTGGTACAGACTAGGTCCTTAGGAGTGCAGTATCATGGAGATAATGTTTCCCTATATTATCATTACATTTCTGGCTTGTTCTTCCTTGTGTTTGCAATACAACATAAGGTTTGTGTAAAAGTGATTTGAGGATTCAGAAACTTATAGATTATAGTGAGGTATGTATAGGCTTAAAGATTTAGTGATTTTAGTGAAACAGTGAAATTTTAGTGAATTTTAGAAGGATTTTAGAAGAATTAGTAGATTTTAGAAGCATTCACTGGGCCTGAAATTTAACATTGGATATTAGAGGTTAAAAAGTCTTGTTTTCCAGTCCTGAAGTATAAACAAAACATGGTCCTATCCAAAACATGGGAAAAAGAATGTGAAACATCAGAGCTGATTGGTCAAAAGGCTTAAAGCAAGGTGTAAATTTATGACATAATGCTGAATGGATACATATTCATAGGATATTTTGCATATGTATGAGGCAGATGTATAAAGATGGGTGGCAAACCTGGAGCAAGGCTTTTGGCACCTGACACGGCTGGGAGGTACTTTGCAGGCCAATGTGTTCTTTCCTTGTTCCTGAGGCCAAAAATAAATCTTTTCTATAGCTTGCAAGCAATCACCTTGAGTTTTAACTGATTTTTCCTTAAATCAAGAGGAAAAAGTATATGTCATCAAAGTAATTTTGAACCCTTTATACATTTTACACTTTTATGTACAGGGAACAAAGGTGTATAAACAAATGTATAACAATTAAAAATTCTTGGCTACATTCTTTTTTATCACTATGCAAATCAGGAGCAAACCCACTAGTTCAATAAAGTCACAATAGCTTAAGGAGGAACACTCCTGACAATATGTCATTGCTTTTTTATGAAATCAGAATGTCCTGTGACTGAATTTAATAGGTATTCTATTTTTACCGTAGGCAGTACAATGGAAACTGTAGTGCTTTCCATTGAGGTGTTGGGAGTCATGAAATCAAAACTTATCCGTATGGATGTTCATCATTCATCAAACATTAATAGTGTCTCTTTGATGTTTGAAAGAAATACAAAAATACAGAATACTGCCTTTTAAAATTCTGAGTATTTTTCTTTTTCAGTGATGATTCACAAGCTGTGGATTTTCTATTGCATATGAGAACTGCTATGCAAGATTTAAAAAATGTATCTGTGGAAAGGATTTACAATATTTCAACAGTGGATAGAAAATAGTGGATCTAAACTGGCAGTGAGTATGCTTCTTTTTTAAAATTGGAGATATCTCCAGATGTCAAAGCTGGAGAAATACAGGGTTTAGTGTATAGCAGACTATCCTCTGATTAAAAATGGGACTGGATTAATAATGAGGAAACTCACAAGTTAGCCTAACGGGAAATCTGACTTCTGTGACTTCTTAAGTCCTTTTCTGTACAGCCATCACAAGTGTGTGACATTGATTTAGCAATGCTATCAAAGCACTGACCCATCCTCAACAGATCCAAGTGTTCTCATTTTCTCCATGCTATTTTAAGCAGCAGCTGAGATTGTTCCTCCTGCCTTTCATCTGTTTATCAGTCATGTTCAGTCATCAGTCAGGATTTCCCACATCAGCTTTCTACTTTGCTATCACCCATGTTTTCTCTTCATGCTGTCCTGTTAGGATTTCTCAATTCCTTCTGTTTTCCAACACTAGACTGTAACTGGTGTTAGTTGTTCCAGCACAGAAATAATATACCTCAAAATGGTCAGAAGAAGTTGATGTTTGAGAGTTGCAGTATGATCTTTACTATTGTTGAGAAAAAGTGATTTTATTTTTAGGTTTTGAATTTAAAAGTGCAGGGTATCATTTGTCTGTTAGGGTGGTTCTCAGTTTGAGAAGGGCATAAGGGAGAAATGAGAAGCAAAACTGCAAGTCAGTTATGATATAATTAATTATAATTATGCAACTTAGAGTTCAGGCTAGTGATCATTCAATTATACTTCAGGAGATGGAGCACAAATTGACTTTGTACAAAACAGTTAAGCAGAAAGGTCATTTTTTTCTAATATGAAAAAAACTGCTGAGAAACCACTTCCAAAGCAAATTTGGCAATACAAGTTTGAAGATGTTTTTAAAGCTGATAAAGAGTCAGTAATTTAAGCTTTCTGATGTCAAAACCATATTGTCTTGAGCCTGTGTTATGCAAAATTAAAGGACGGTTAGAGTCTCTAATCTTTCAGTCAGCTTCTTTGGAAATGCTGTAGCTATTGCCTTAAGTATCATAAACAAAGGAAACTCTGAGAAATAACATGTTAAGTTTGACATTGACTGTTCACCAAGGGATGACTTAGTATTGCAACTTTATATTCTGCCAAAATACCCAGTCAAGAGAGCAAATTTCTTCTTACTTCGGGAGAATTTTTTAAGACATTGTAATGTATACCTGAGATCTCACAAACACTATTCATTAAAATGCTATACAATGATACAAGTCATAGACTTTTGGATTTCCCCTTGAATCATATGCTGTGCTATTCTTCACCCTTGATTATCAGTAATTAAAGAAGTTGTAGAGGCTACCCATAATACCTTTGAAGCATATATGGCATACATATACATGGAAATGTCAAGTTAGTCATTGATTAACAGCCATTGAACAAAAATACAAAAATATTTAATTAAGAAATTACAGATTCACAGAATATTATGAGTTGGAAGGTACCCACAAGGATCATCTAGTCCAACTCACCACCTAACACCCGTACAGATCCGAAAGCACATCCCAGAGCGGTAAACAAAAACCTAGTTCCCTCACAGTCTAGCAGGCCACTCCGGGCCAGAAGGGACCCAGGATCATCCAGCCCTACACCCCCCAGCTAGACCATGTCACTAAGCTCCTCATCGAGTCTTTTCTTAAACACCTCCAGGGACGGTGACTCCACCACCTCCCTGGGCAGCCCATTCCAATAGGCAATCACTCTCTCTGTGAAAAACCGTTACCTAACATTAAGTTTAAACCTCCCCTGGCGTAGCTTGAGGCTGTGCCCTCTCGTTCTGGTGTCATCAGCCTGAAAGAAGAGGTCCACACCCACCTTGCGGCAACCTCCTCGCAGGTAGGTGTAAACAGCAATGAGCCTCTTCNTATCTGTTCCATGACTTTACACTTAATGAGTTATTTTAGTGTTGTTTAAATTATGTGATTCTTTGGGGATAGGTTTTTGAGAAATGAGTTCACTGACTTAGACAATCCAGGAACCAAAGACTATTATCATGTATTAGAAGTAATGACAACATATATGAAACTCCTGTTAGTTCTACTGTATAAAATATTTTTTAAAAAAATGAGCACTGTTGTCCCAGAGCATATGTATTTACACAAAAAGTATTTAAATAATGAAAAAATAGTCTTTACGGTAGACATATAATTTATAGCAAAATAGAGCACGAATTAATTAATTGACACACTTTTTGGCTAAATTCTTATTGTTTTATAAATAAATGTGAAAAACAAATATTGAAGTGCAACATTGTTCTGTAAAGCATGAACTGTTTCTAAATATCGAGGCAGAGAAACAACCAAAAATATTGGCAATTCGCTGTATAAACCCATACGTTTAGTTCAGGAAAATGTCTGCTGTCCAGGCAAGTAGGAAATTCTACATGATTGATACAAAGAAAAAATGTTCAGATTGGATCCTAAAAATGCAGGAAGTTCTTCCAATTTCAGTAGAGACAATAGGAACTTTATTATTGACTATTTTGTCCAGGCTGGAGTTCACAAGGAATTTCAACATCTCCAACTTCGAAATATTTTGACTAATACCTGAGTCAATGATGCAGACTGTGTTATTACCATTCCCTGATTAGCTGAGCAAACAAACTCTGTTAGCATATATATGTATATTAGCAAGGGGGATTGGGAATACTCATTGAAAATCCCAATTTGAAAGCAGTCAGGCAGATTCAGTTTTTTGCTCAGTGTTTATTGGAAATGAACATAAAAAGCAAGCAAATAAAATCAGATGGAATTCATTTTTCATTACATTCAATAGTACAAAATTTGAGAGTATAAAATGCATAGTCATACTCTTGAGAACAAATAATATAAAAGTCTGCCATAAACTCGTCTGAGAATCCCTCAATCAGAAAGAAAGATGAGGAGAAAGACCTGCCCAGGGAGGTGGTGGAGTCACCGTCCCTGGAGGTGTTCAAGAGAAGACTGGATGAGGACCTTAGTGACATGGTCTAGATGGAGGGTGTAGGGCTGATGGTCCTGTGGGTCTCTCCTGGCTTGGAGTGGACTGTGAGCCTGTGAGGGATCTAGGTTTGTGTTTACTACTCTGTGGTGTGTGTTCAGTCTCTGTACAGGAGTTAGATGGTGAGTTGGACTAGATGATCCTTGTGGGTCCCTTCCAACTCATAGTATTCTGTGAATCTGTGATTCTGTTAATCACAGGGGATGACTGTGAGGCACCAGGACCATTAAGCATAAAGAACTACCTGTGATTTTATGATGTAACTGGAAAAGCATACAAATATATTGATAAGGTAGGGATACAAGATTAAACTTCTCTACACTGAATATTTTTTTCCAAGAAAATAGTTACTATTTCTTATTATTACACCAAATTTAGTAAAGTTCATTACTCAGTCAAAAAAAAAAATCTGTGATGTTGAGCGATATGATCTAGAAGTAGACGCTAGGTTAGTCAGACTATAGGTTGGACTAGATGATCTTTGAGGTCCTTTCCAGGGTTATCTATACTGTGAATACTGTGAAATGTGTCATCAGGAAGACTTTTCTAGAGGTACAAACAACCTTAAATTACCACAATCATATTCTGGAATAAGAGTCTGCATTCAGACAGTTGTCATGAAGTCATGGTGAACAGTCATTTGTTCCATGTCAAGTAGCATCTTTAATTGCCAGCATAGATGATATCCAATCCAGACCTCATCTTCCAAAGTAGGGAGATTTTAATAGAACAGTTCTTGTATAGTTCTATCCAACTCATTTAGTCCTATGAGATGCACACTCTATATCCTTCTTTCTCCACATCTTAGGAGCAAGGCCCAGCTCTGATATAACAAAGACATCAAACCATAGCTTATACAGTGAATCCCCTCTCTATTGCGACCTCTCCATTACAACCCCGTGCATTTGCAATGTGAATTTATCGCAGTTTTGATTCCACCATTTGCAAAATTTTGCGTCTCGCGCATGCTCTGCTGCTGCTCCACCAAGGGGCGGTGCCGGAGCTCCCCATGGGGCGGCGCTGGCCCGGCCTCTCAGGGAGGGCCATGGGTCACGCTGTCCCCTGTTACTCTGAGCGCAACTGGGGAACTGACGCACCACCGGGCGCGTGTTACTGTTTCCACGGCTACAGGCGGGGAATGGCAGTGCCCCAGGAAAGTGGGGCTGGGCTGGCCTCAGTGGCCAGGGGGACGTGCTCACTCCACTGCCGCAGCTGAACCCCCCCGCCCTGCATGGCGCTGCCGGGGGTGCGTGGGACCAGAAATGCGCGGGACCGCAGCTGAACCCCCCGGCGCAGACCCATGCTGGCAGACTGTGCCGAGACGGCCAGGCACGGGCCGGGGCGAGGGAGCAGTGGAGCAGCCGCGGGGCGCCCATACTGGCCCCGTGGCTGCGCCCGTACTGGCCCCACGGCTGTGCCATTACTTCCTCAACCAGGCCCGTGCTCCGCCGTCCCGGCACGGGGCCACCCTGTGTGGCTGGGGTAGCCGGGAGCGAGCACTGGGGGAGGGGGAAGCGGTGCGGGGGTTTGCGCTGTGAGCACACAGTCACGGAGGCCTGGAGAGGCCTACAGATTCTCAGGGTGGCAGGGGTCTCCCGAGTCAGAGGGGGCTCAGAAACAGTTCCCTTTGCTTCCCCGTGCTCAGAGAGACCGAGAGGAGAAGCAAAAAAGTGCCCGGAGCCCTCTGGAGTTCTGGGGGGTGGGGCAATGGCCGTGGCCTACATGCATATTAACGACCTGCACTTCTTTATGAGCTTAGGGTTTTGCGAGTGCCGTCACCTGTCCAGTTCGTCGCAAACAAGGGGGTATAACTGTATTTATAAGGAAACTGCTAAATTATGAGAAAGAACTCACTAAAAAAGTTAAAATTATTAAGATTAGGTAGTTCAGATGGTGATTAGTAGTAGCTCACTCTTCAAATAAACTATTCAAATAAAGAGCACCAAAATTGCAGAATATAATGGAAAACACAGATACTTCACCACATGCAGAGGGTTCTTCCATGTTTTCACTGTCCACATTTTCTGCCTGTAGCTTACTGAGAAGACACATAGAAAGGGAGGAAATAGAGTTAGTAGAAACAATCTCATCAGTGCATAGATGCTTGACTAGAACAGCAACAGACATTCCTTACCATGTCTCTCCATTTTCATTATCAACTAAGATATGGTAACAGCCCACATATATAGCCTCACTTCCTCTGCATAGCTATTATTAAATATTTGTTGCAGGCATGTTCGTTCTCTAGATGCACAGATACTGGTATCTGAAGCACTTCAGCCCTGATTGCTAAAATCTAAACTGGTAAATGACCTCTCCAGTGTGAGCACTACAAAAGTTAACAAGTCCTCTAAAGGGTTCACTCAAAGAAGTTAGTTCTTAGGGTAATCAGTAAGAATGAGTAGAGCTTAGCAACACATGCAGGAATTCTAAGAGCATGTTGTGGGTGCAAGTTCTCCTCCAATTCGACATCCACTCTTGAGCCCAGCTTCAACAAATGTCTCAACATGTCATTAAACCTATATATCATTAGCAGAAAGGTTCATAAATCAGCACAGACAGTCTGACAACTCAGCCCCTCTAATGACAGTGTAAACCATTTTCACAACACATGTAGACATGCAAGTATCATTCAGAGTCATGAAGCCAGACTTACCTTGGAAAGAAAATCATCATTATGCTAAAAGAGAAGTTGGATTGCATTCATATCCCTGGCAAGTGTGGCAACTGTAAGTGCAGACCTAAAGCATCCAGAAGTTTACCTGAAAGGTATACACATCTCCATCATTTTAATTCCTGCTTGCTTCCAAACAAATTATTTCCCCGTCTCCTACAAGTGCAGTGGAAACAAAGCCAATGGAAACATTGGGAAATTCTGCATAGAAGAGTTCTCAGGAGGCATCCAGAACAACCTCACCAAAGCAGACTCAACTACGAGGTCAGACCACACAGTTCAGGACTCCTTCCACCGGTCTTCAAAGCCTCCATGCATTATCTCCCAGGGCAAGCTCTTCAACTGGCTGACCATCTGGCTGTGAGAAATTTTCTCCTTATGTGTGACTGGAACTCCCTCATGTTTATAATTTGTCCTTTGGAAAACACTGTTCCTCTATCTCCCAATACTTCCATTGACAATACTTATGCACCAACTATGTGTTCATGTAAAATATCCTTTACTGTAAAGAAACAGTTCTACTGAGGTAATGGAAAGTTTTCCTATAAGTCTGGATCCGGGTCTGTGAGGAGAGGGACACCACAGACAACACTTTCCTGCATCCCTTAGTGGGGAAATTATGAGAGCACCTGAGATATGAGAGCAGACAAGTGCTACCTGCTATTGCAATTCACGCTGGTATGGGGAAAAATCCAGGATAAAATAAAGAAAATTCCTAAGTTAAAAAAATTGTAGTCAGCCTACATGCTGAAGGAGGATGAAATGGAAGATGCAGCAAGGGTAGAAATTCACCCACCCAGTTGTAAAAATCAGAAAAATTATGGTGAGAAAATGCAGTTGCTAGTCTCTGGATGGAATGCAGTCAGCATGCATGACTTTCCACATGTAATGCATTCTAAGGGGGCCCAAATGGAGGGTGGAGCAGAGTGGAGACACTGCAGCCAGTCTCTGCTGAAATCCTTGCAAGAGAGGGAACTCAGTGGTAGCTTGTAGCTGATAGTCCATATAGCAGCTGTCAATTAAGGGACAAAAAGTATTTCTTACTGTTGAACCTGCAACCATGGCAAGATCACAGATACCAGCCCAAACAGTTACCTCAGATGGCCAGCCTCAAAGGTTACATTAGATGCAAGATGTAATACTTCAGACATTATCCATGTTCAAGGTATATGGACCTTTGCTGAACACCGTGTAAGACTAGAGTCACTCAAGCTCCACCTATATTTAAAAATTAGTATAAAAATAATGTAAAAATGGAGAGAAGATAGGGAAGACTACATCATAAGTTCTGGGATCAGTTGATGGACTGAACCTCTCTTCCCTCCCACAGGGATGTCTGTCGGATAAGAACCATACTCTGTGCACACTGATTGATTATCAAAAGTTAGATTTTGTTGAGGATTAAAACTTGTTAGTATGTTGCTTTGAATACTTTTCTCTAGCCAGACACTGGCAATCCCCAAACCTTATCTTGTAACAATTTCCTATTATGTCAATGTTCCATAAAACAAGTTTAAGTGTGAGTCCTTTAAGGGCACTAACATTTGCCAGCAGTGGATAACATACTTGACTGTGGAGATCCAGGAGAAGGTCCCTCTTACACTCTTGGCATTTGTCCCTGAATATTTCTTGGGGTGTTGACAAATCAATTAAAGGTGTGGAGACCCAGGCAGGAGCTTTTATTCACATGTGACCTTAAAAACATTAGTCTCTGCCCTCCCATCCAGTGGACTGTTCAGTGAAGGTTTCCCAAAATAGAACATCAGCAGACTGCTCAGGTACAAGGTTCTCAGCTAACTCAGAGCACTAAAAGATTAGACAAACACAAAACCAAAAAAGGTTTGAGAAGATCTCTCCTCTCACATGACACACTGGGAACCTCTTCTATGTGACCTTCTTTTTCAAAGCTCATTGTCATGTCTCTCATCAGTCATACTTGTAGACAAATAAGGAGACCTGCGTGCCACCTTGAAAAACTCCTCACCTTTCACACTGCTCTTGAGCATGCCAACCAGGTGTTTTTCTTGAAGAAACTCTACCATCTCCACATAATTTTCAGAGACCAAGATTAAGGGGGGTGGGGGAAGGATAAATAATTCCTGTTAGAAAAACACAGATAAGTACTTCATCTGTTTGAAAGAACAGCTTTACTCACATGCCAAGGTTACCTAGTTCTGAGCATCACTGTTGGCATTAGGCCCAAGTAACACCCAGGTAACAGTTGAATTAGGTGATGGGACAGCCAGGTGAAGGGCAGTGTCACCTTTATCATTTGCATGGGCACCATGTTCTAGCAGAATAACCACACATTCTTCTTGCTGGCCCTGTACTGCCTGAAAACAGAATACCAAAAGTGAAAGGCTTCCGACATTTACATCTCGTTCTGTCAAAACTTGCTGAACTCTTAACCCTGGGAAAGACGAGTACCTTCAAAGTTCAATTAACATATATCTATGCCACGCTGATTACAGCATGTATATTTCTATGATCCTGCTGTGCATCCTGGAGAAATTCCCATAACAAAATTATTTACTGAAATTGTTTTTTTCCAGAGGAAAAGAACTTCCACCATAAGAGACATCAAACCAGCTTTTACTTCTTTCTATAACTTTGATTTACAGGCTTAGAGATAAATTTTTAAGACATGTATCTGTAATATTAATTTATAAACAGGTACACTGAGGGACAAAAAAAAAAAAATCTATTCAGCAATTATCTGGAGTCCACAGGAACTGAAGATACTGCCAGTAAAATCAGACCATCAGGCCTTGGAAAGCTAATACCATGCTCTTTAAACCACCTGGAGAAACAGAAGCTCTCAAAAGAAAATGTATATTGCCATTCTAAATCTTAAATATTTCATTAAATATATTGAAATATGTGAACATACAACTCCCCCTGTAGGCATAAACTCTTCTGTTCATTGTTGCTCCCTTTGCGATTAGACATATGGTGCTGAATCAATAAGGCAAACAATTGATCATTATTAGACAATCACACACCTGGGAGACTTCAAGGCATAAAATGTAACCAGATAGCTAGAACCACAGAGTTATGATAATTTTTCAGTTATATGTAACCATGTAATTTCTTAAAAATTTACTACTGTGATAAATAATTTCCAGTGTGAATAGACTTGCCACTTAATATCACAATATTTCACCTGCAAGACTTGAAGACACTTATATGAAAACCTTAAAAGCTGTTATAATGAGAAGGCTGATTCAGTCTAACATTCATAATCTGCATCTGATAGTCTCCATGAAGTCAGAGCATTTGCAGAGCCCCTCCTCAGCATCAGCAGCAGAACTAGAGCAGATGATTTCAAGTGGCTAAGATATATGTGTTTACACAATTGATGAAGACTGGGATGGGAAACTAGGGAGTTAATTTGCACCCAATGCCCAAGTTCTCTCTATTTTCCCAGTAATATTAAGGGAACTTTTGCAGTCATTGAATATAAATGTTGAATATGAAATCTGACATAAAATAGACCTTGAGTAGAGAAGAAGGAAAAAAATTGTACTGCAGTGATATTTATAACTTTTAAAAATAGGTATACTACTTTGTGTTCTGTATAGTGAAATATCTTTTGCTTTTGGTTAATAATATCTTAAATTACTATTAGTGAAACATGGAGAGACAAATGCAAAGAACATAAAGGGTATGGTGCTACACAGAGCTTCATGGAAAACAGCAAAGAATACTGAGAAACAAAGAGGGGCTGATAAGTTTCCAGCTAAGCTAAAACTAGATTATCTTGAGGACAAGATAATCTAGGTGCCTTTAGACCCAAGATAAAAAACAGGTTCACACGTTATTCTGAATTGGAAGGGACCCTCAAGATCATCTTGTCCAACTCGCAAGCTAACGCTCACCCAGGGATCAGGCCCACAAGCGTGGAGCAGTGGGCACCACGCTCCATCCATCCAAGCCTCCCACCATCTACACCATGTCACTGAGCTCTTCATCGAGTCTTCTCTTAAACATCTCCAGGGATGGCGACTCTACCACCTCCCTGGGCAGACCATACCAATGAGAGGCCACTTCCTCTGTGAAAAACCTCTTCCTAACATCCAGTCTAAACCTCCCCTGGCTTAGCTTAAGGCCATGTCCTCTTGTTCTGGTGTCATCAGCCTGAGAGAAGAGATTCACACCCACTTGACTGCAACCTCCCTTCAGGTAGTTGTAAACAGCAATCAGGTCACCTCTGAGTCTCCTCTTCTCCAGGCTGAACAATCCCAGTTCCCGTAGCCCCTCCCCATAGGGCTTGTTCTCTAGTCCTTTCACCATCCTTGTCGCTCTTCTCTAGACCCTCTCAAGAAGCTCAACAACCTTCTTAAACTGGGGAAGGCAGAACTGGACACAGGACTCAAAATATGGTCTCACCAGCACCAAGTGCAGGGGAAGGATAACTTCCCAAGTCTGACTGACCACACTGTTCCTAATATAAGTCAGGATGCCATTGGCCTTCATAGCCACCTGAGCACACAGCTGGCTCATATTAAGTTTCCTGTCAATCATTACTCCTAAATCCTCTCCATTTCACCACTCTCCAACCACTCGTTCCCCAGCTGATAGCGATGCATGGGGTTGTTATGTCCAAGGTGAAGAACCTGGCACTTAGTCCTGTTAAATCTCATATTATTGATGTCTGTCCATTCCTCTAGTCTCCCGAGGTCTTTCTCAAGGGCCCTCCTACCCTCTGGAAGTTCCACATTTGCCCCCAGCTTGGTATCATCTGCAGACTTGCTGATGAGGGACTCAATTCCCTCATCCATATCATCAATAAAGATTTTGAACAGTGCGGGGCCTAACACTGATCCCCGTGGGACTCCGTTAGTGACAGGTTGCCAGCTGGATGTGGCACCATTCACCAATACTCTCTGAGCTCCTCCGTCCAACAAATTCCTAACCCAACATAAAATGCTTCTATCCAGGCCATGCTCTGAGAGTTTCCTCTGAAGCTTATTATTGGAAACCATGCCAAAGGCTTTGCTAAGATCCAAGTACACAACATCCATGGCTTTTTTATCATCAACCAGGCGAGTCACCAGATCATAAAAGGAGATCAGGTTGGTCAGGCAAGACCTGCCTTTCCTAAATCCATGCTGACTAGATCTAATGTCATGGTCATTTTGCAGGTGCTGTGGAATAGCACACAGGACTATCTGTTCCATGACTTTGCCCGGGACTGAGGTCAGGCTAACAGGTCTGTAATTACTTGGTAATGCTAAGCATCTGAGAACAGAATATGAAGTTCACACACTTTAGTTTTTGGACTGTACTCTCAAGAGAAGGATGGTAAAGGAGACTCTGAGGTCATGATAAATAAGAATTCTCATCTCAGTTTATTTCTGCAGATGAAGACTTTGGATGAAGAAATACACCCAATATCAAGTAGATTTTTGTGATTTAATTTACCTCTATGAATTTCATTAATGACTTCATTACTAAAATTTCCTGTATATTGTCTGAGTTTTTCTCTATATTCTAGCATTCCCATTTAGGAAAAAAGTTTCAAAGTCTATAAAGCATCGAGTTAGTAGTTGTAAATAAAAGGAGTTGATTGAACAATGGGCTCTATATTACACCAATTAGCAAAGAATATCTGCCTATAAACTGAAGATTATTAACAGGAAGATGGAAATAGGCTGATATAATCACAGCAAACATCCTTGTAAAAGTCAATCAATGTCCTTCAACAAAGAGCCCTCAGGCAGTGACTAGGTGAAGCTTAGGCTGAGACTAGGCAAGGTTTATGTTAATGAGTTCCTAGAACTGATATGCATGAGCACTGTGTATTACTGGAAAACTAATGTCTAGTAATGAACACTTATGCATGTGTAACTCACCTGTTGAATACTGTAACCACCTTAAATGTGTATAACTCTGTAGCATTTAAGACACTCCCAAAACAGCAGTAAGTAGGCAAGTATAGTAAAGATTGATCCCCTTTGCCTTGAAGCACTACTAATACATACCTATCTCATAACTCTTACAAGCTATGAAGGTTTTTCCACACATCAGCATGCCCTACTATACTTGACAATATAATAAAAGTGGACACGAGAGACATTTAAGTTTCTTTTATACAGTCTACAGCTATAAGAAGAGCTGATATTCATTAAGATGACAGGAAAAGTAGTTAAAAGTGGAAGCTAGACAATTTTGAGTATAAATAAAAAATTAATTTTTCAACAGAAGAGTACTAAACTGTGGGCTTAAGGAGTCATCCATTTGCAGCATCCATTTGTGACATCCATTTGTGGCATGTTGAGACATGGACTCCAGTAAACTGGAGTTTAAACATTAAACATTTTTTTTTTTAAATCAGGTTTTTTTTATACTTTCTCTTCAAGCCTCTATACAAGGAGATAGCAAAAAAAGAAAACCAACAAAAACCCCAGAACCTGAGAGTCTCCAGACAAAAACAAGGCAATCAATATTCAGCTAGTTAGGTATTGTTCTCTTAACGACCCAGATTAGATAACCCAGCTAGGGAGGCAAAAACAAATCCATTTCTACACACAATTCCCCACAAACAACCTATTAGTATTACAATCAATAAATGGAGCTTTTCACAAACAATCTATCATCATCCTAATAGTTTACCATCCAAGACATTCTGACACTAAACCAGTGCATCCAGGAATAGTTAGGATATCTATCTTTTGACATCTGCCATCAGGAAGAAATGTATTTCCAACATTTACTATGTTAACAAGGAAGTTCTGAGTTCAAATGGGAGGTTTTCCAACCTGTGCCTTGTACGAGACTAAATGGCGAATCTAGGAGAAACCACTTAATCTTTAACTGGTCTCAAGAGAATACTTGGAAGAGTTTTGTACAATGCCAACAAGGATCTAGGCATTGTTATGTCAAGAAACTGTAAATTAATACACAAGGATTTGTTTTCTTGGGTAAATTTTTGCAAAGGAGCAATTTATTTTCTCTTACTGAGACTGATAACTCGGGAAATATCTGAACTTGAATTTTTTACCCCTGCATCTCATCAGCCTGCAGCTCTGTAGGCATTGTGTAGGAAGGCAGAAACTAGTAACCCCCTTCGCTGCCAGAAGGAAAAAAACCTAAATCATGACACATTGGAAGGGTGATTTTCATGATTTCATCTCTATGAATAGAATGTTTCCTGACCATACAGAAGACCTGTTCCATGAGCTAATACACGCAGAAAGACGTCTTGTGATGTACAGCTCCAGGAGCAAGGACAGAGGAGACTTTACTGTTTCTAACTTATGGATCCTGCTCCTGAACCTACATGGATGGTAAAATACAATGAGAAGCTTTCCTGTATATTTAGTCCTCAAGGTCTTAAATACAGAACAGATGCCAGTTTCCATGCATTTTTCTAACATAATTGCAATAGAAGGTGAAAGTTACAGGCTTATATATAATTTTATTTCACACACAAGATTGCAGGGCCGGTAATCATACGATCATAGAATGGTTTGGTTTGTGAGGAACCTTGAAGATCAAGTAATATCAAGTTGAGTAATGCAGTTGACACACCTGAAGGATGGGATGCCATTCAGAGGGACCTGGACAAGCTCAAGAAGCAGGCCCATGAGAATCTCATGAGGATTAACAAGACCAAGTACAAGGTGGTGCATCTAGATCAGGGCAACACCCCATATCAATACAGGCTGGGGGATGAGCAGATTGTGAGCAGCTCTGCTGAGTAGGGTTTGGCAGTGATGGTGGATGGGAGGCTGGACATGAGCTGGCAATGCGCACTTGCAGCCCAGAAAGCCAGTTTTATCCTGAGCTGCATCAAAACAAGAGGTCAGCAACTTGAGGGAGGTGATTCTGTCCCTCTACTTCGCTGTGGTGAGACCCCACCTGGAGTATTGCATCTCGCTTTGGGATCACCAGCCCAGGAAGGACATTGACATGTTTGAGTGAGTCCAGAGGAAGGCCACCAAGATTAGATTAGATTAGATTAGATTAGATTAGATTAGATTAGATTAGATTAGATTAGATTAGAGGGATGGAGCACCTCTCCTGTGAGGAAAGGCGGAGAGAATCAGTATTGTTGAGGCTGGAAAAGAGGAGGCTTCAGGGTGATCTAATTTTGACCTTCCACTATCTGGATGGAGGCTGTAAGAAAGATAGAGACTTTTTACAAGAGCATGCAGTGACAGGAAAAGAAGGAATAGTAGTTGCCAGTTTAGTTTCAAACTGAGAGTGGATTTAGGTTTAGATTAGATTTTAGGAAGAAATTCTTTTCTGAGTGATGAGGCACTGGAACAAATTACCTATAGAAGTGGCAGATGCCCCACACCTATAAATACTCAAGGCCAGCTTAGATGAGGCTTTGAGCAACTTGGTCTAGCGGAAGGTCCTCCTGCCCATGGTGGGTGACTTGGAACCATATCTTTAAGGTCCCTTCCAACGACAACCTGTCACCTTATCACCAACTGCTTGGTGGGTTTTGACCAACTGCGGCAGGAGTGTGCTGCTGCCCTAGCTATAGGAGAGCAAGAACATTGGAGCAGGAACATCATGAAGTGTGTACTAGGGTTGCAGGGCCAGACATGCTCATTAAGAGTCCCTAAACTGGTCCCAAAAGTCCTCTGTCCTAAGCCACTACTAGTAATGCCTTTGTACACATGAAAGAGGAAAATAATAAACTCCCCAAAGCACTGAAGTACAAAGACAGACAGTCTTAAGGCTTTTAAAATATATTGTTGTTTTTGTTGTCTCTGACTTTATTGCAGAGTGTTTTGCTATTAATACAATGAACCCTTACTATTTCGCGGTTCCTCTCTCACAGGTTCACTTCTTCACGCACTGTTTTCTCAGCAAAGATGGCACTGTTTCGTGGTGCATTTGTAACTGTGCCTATGCTCATAATAGACTACCTCAAATAGAAGCAGGCAAAGGCTCAACACGTGAAGCAGAGTACATTAATTCATTTAATGAATAGAGCTTGGATTCATTTAACGAGCCTGATTCAAGGCCTGCTTGACTTTATATCTTTCTGAAAGATATATGTCAAACTACTTATGTTTAGGTTTCATATTTTCAACTATCATGAAGGTTGACTTAACACTGCTTTCCCTGAAAAAAACATGACATTTATGGTATCATAATAAACTGCACGAAATGTGTCTCTTCTGATGCTAATAGAAAAGAGAGATGACACTGCTTTTCAATAATTAATTTGTCATCCAGATTTTATATCCATCCAAAGAGAAAGAAGAGAGAAAAAAACAGTCACATTTGGGAAAATGTGCATTTCTATGTCTGAGATAGCTTGTGGTATTAGCAAAGAGATGTGAGAAGGATACTCAGAGCAAATTCTGCCTCAGGGAGGAGCGCAGATTCCTGGAGAGTGTTTGAAAGGCAGTCAATAACATGTGAAAAACAGAATTATGCTCAGGAAGGAGACCACATAATGTTGGAACTAATACATACAAGCATTTGACATGCAGAGTTCTTTTCTCAGCATGTCAAAACCATTATTATAGCCCATAACCTTATAGCTGTCTTTTGTATATAAAGAGTAGTCAACAAGAGCAGTTTTATATTACCTTAGATTACCAAGTACAGTGAATCCCTGCTGCATTACGACCTCTGCATTACGACCCCGCCCATTTGCGAGGAGAATTTCTCGCAGTTTTTATTCAGGCATTTGAGAGTTTCCTGGGCTGACACATGCATAGTGCCTCTGCTCCGCCAAGGGGCAGTGCCAGAGCTCTGTGTGGGGCAGTGCTGGCCCGGGTCCGCAGGAAGGGCCAGGAGTCATGCTGACCCCTGTTACTCTAAACGCAGCTGGGGAACTGACGCCCCCCGGGTGCGTGTTACTGTTTCCATGACTACAGGTGGGGAAGGGAAGTGCCCCAGGAAAGTGGGGCTCTCCGCGACGGTCAGTGGGACATGCTCACTCTGCTGCTGCAGCTGAAATTCCCCATGATGCTGGGCCAGCACGCGGAGCGCGGAGCCAGCAGTGCATGACTAGTGGCACGAGACCGGCGGCACAGGACGGGCAGCGTGCGGCACGGGACGGGCAGTGTGCGGCGTGAGACAGGTGGCACGCGATGGGCATGAGCGATGGGACTGGGGAGGGGGTGGGAGCAGTGGCACAGGGTTTGGGGTATGAGTGCGCAGTCATGGTGGTCCGGAGAGGCCCGCGGGTTCTCAGGGTTGGGGGGTCTCCTGAGTCAGAGGGGGCTCAGAAACAGTTCCCGCCTCCCCCATGCTCAGAGAGCAGGAGGGGAGAAATAGAGAAGTGCCTGCAGCGTTCCGGAGTGCCGGGGGGTGGGGCAATGGGGGTGGCCTGCATGTACATTAATGACCTGTGCTTCTTTGCGAGTTCAGCTTTTTGCGAGGCCCGTGGCCTCATGAATGTATTTGCATTTGGCAGATCAGTTCCTGTATCCTAGCTAAGACCATGGAAGTGGACGATTTAAGAGACAGCTCTGTCCTGTTTTCTTCAGCTAAAACAGCAGATTCTATTCTTTGAGGAAACAAACACCTTGGCCCTTGTTTTCCTTAACTAAAATTACAAATAACATTATTAGGAAGAGCAGGCATCCTCTTCCTGCTTCTCTAAAATTACAAAGCACAGCATTTAGCTCTGATTTTTATCTTAAGCCCATGTGATGCTAAAGCAATATCTTATAGAAAAGAAATTATAAACTGAAGCAGTGTCTTATAGAATATAAGTTAAAGCAATGGCTTTAAAAATATATGTGTTATAAGCTAAAGCAGTATTCTATAAAATATAAGTTGAAGCAGTGCCTTATAAAATACATAGCTTATAATATATAAGTGATAATTCCTTTAATCAATCACCCTCCCAGTCAAAAAATATTTCCCGACATCCAGAGGAAACTTCCTGTGTTTTATTTTGTGCCAATTGCCTCTTGTGTTGCCAATGAGAAGAGTTTGGTCCTATGCTTTTTGGACCCTCCCTTCAGATATTTGCACACACTGATAAGATGCCTCTGAGTCTTCTTATGTCCAGACTGAAAAGTGTTCCAGCCCTCTTGGCATGTCTTCACAGGAGAAATGCTCCAGTCCCTTAACCATTTTTTTTGGCCCTTTCTTGGACTCTCTCTAACTGCTCAATGTCTCTCTCGTACTGGGGAGCTCAGAACTGGAAACATCTGTGCTACTGAAACATGAACTAGACTTAATGATTAAAGAAAGCATTTCTAAGAAGAAAGTTAATTCCCTCTTCATTGGCTGAAAAGTTTCCATTTTTACAGAAAGCCTTAACCATTAAGTGTTCTGATTTTTTACACCGTAATTCCCAGTAGGTCCTTTACATTATCTCTTATAAGCTCTAGTTTGTTATACAGTAATTCCCAGTAGATCCTTTGCATTAACCATTAAATTTTCCAATCTCGTATGCAGGAATTCCCATTCTTACGCCAACCAAGCTTCTCCAGAAAGCTAGACTGAAAGGAATTTGATATCATTTACATTTATGTATACAACTGTAATACATTTCTATACCTGCAACTAAGGGAGAATTTGTCTGCAAGCAGGGAATGACAGACAGACTTACTGGAAACACTGTTAGAGGTCACTGAATGATGTTATGTGCAGCTGCCTCCTTTTAGAAACAATATCTTCACACAATATTATCATTTTACCTTGAAGAACTTAGGAGCTTACTGATTAAATGAAAGACCAGGAATTCCACAGACAATTTGGGATAAACATAGAACCAAAGGGCAAATTGCTTTCCATTATGTGGGGTTTGTGTTCTTACAGGAGGAGAGCAGGACACCATCATTTTTTCTTAAATATATCAGTAGCTGCCTATAGCCACAGGATAAATTATGTCTATTTGCTGGGGATTTTGATCTTCTCAAAGAGCAGTCTGTTTATAGACCAGACAACAAACCAGAGAACTTTAAGCAGAGAGGTTGTCTGTGAGTTCTATGTGTCTGGCATGCACAAAAGGAGTCTGAAGGTTTTCCAAAAAACAGAGAGATGTCACTTTAGCCCATGGCACTGCATTCTATAGAAGAGCCTATCAACTCAAATAAAGAATGAAATGTACACATATACAAGCTATAACCTTGAAGGGAAAAAAAAAAAAAAAACAGATCAGATTCTGTAGATATTTTGGGATACGTTGTAACGGAACGAAGAGAAAGTTGTCAGGGTTGACCAGACCTTATGAACAACACACCCCTAAATGTCCATGAGCACCAAACCACAAACCAGAAAGCCAAGAGGATGAGAAACTCTGTGAATGGCAAGGGAGGACTACTGTTCTCTTGCTGAATGTAGAAAGGCTGAACAAATTTCCTCTCATGATGATGAAGATGGATTACCCCAAATCTGTGCCAGCCACACAGCCTGTCTCTTGCTACAGGCCTCATAGCGAAAGAGCCATCAAAAGCTGTATGTAGCTGTAACTTCAGTCTTTCAGAGCAGAAGAAAGACAGTTTAATGTCAGGGTTATTTTAAAGGACAGCCTCTGAAAAGAATGAGGAATGGAAACTGCCACTCTCAAAAATAAATTCAAAACACTGTGTTTAGAAATGTGTGGTGTTTATTTGTAGCTGACTGTTAACTTTTCATCAGAATACTTGTATTTGTCATCATATATGGTTTGTACTATTATCATTTTCAGCTAAGTACCACGTATCTGAAAATTGACCAAATTCTAACACACACAGAATCACAGACACATATCAATAGCTCAGAAACATCATATAACTTGGTCCAAATAAGCCCTTAGGCATGGCTTATTTTGAAGGCTTACCCATGCCTACAGTCTCTGATGCAGAAGTTACTGATTTAGCCAAGAGAAACCTGAGGTAGAAGCTGTAGTCGTATGAAATTATCTTACCTACAGGGTAAGCAGGATATGACCTCTACATACTTGAGAAACAGAGATCTTGTCCAGCAAGATTCCCTCCTTTACCTTTGTCCTGGCCACACAGAAGACAAAATCTTAATATATTTCATAGAGAACATTGCTACAGATTTATTGTTCATCCATAATTGTTTAATGAAATTATAGTGGAAAACAAGTCAAAAAGGAAACGTAAGATAATACAGCAAAAAAATAACCAAGCTAGAAATTCGTGTAGAGCTTCGGTGTTACTCTTGAAACTTGAGGATCCTGTAAGTGCTAGACAAACTTATAAGTATAACTCATAAATTTTATTACTTCTGAACAGCCTTGCGTCTGAAGAAATGGGATTTCCTCACTAGATGCCCCTGTCACTGAAGGTCCTGTGAATTTTTCCAAAAGAGCAAACGGCATTATTTGGCCAGTGATTCTCCTGTTCAGGGGACTTCAGAAATTCTCAGTCTGGGATGCACATCTTGAAGTAAGCAGAAGGTGGCACCTCGTTCTCGCTGCTGCGGCAGCTCAAGGCTGGTTTGTGTCTCGGCGGTGCCGCGCAGCTCACGCTGCAGCCGGACCTGGAGAGGTTCGAGGAGGGCAAGGACCCCGGCTCTGCTGAAGTCAGTCGCAAGAGGAAAAGAGGAGAGCTCTGAAACGTAAAAAAACCCGCTTCTGGTGATGTGATGGACCTTCTACCAGTAGTCAGAGACATTCATGTAAAACTCATTATTTGTTCACTTGTAATTTGAATGCCCAGAAATACACCAGGTATTGATAAGAATAGAAATGAATAAGAATAAAAATTAATGATCTTACTTTTATTGAGTGTTTTGAGACTTTAAACTATCTTCAAGTGCTAAATCCATGTATGTTTATCTTGAAGGTGTCTGGTTAATTCCAGTTCTTCCCAGATATACAGGGATTAGGTTTTGAATCTATTTCAAGCAATTATTGGTACTCAATGTTTTGAGAACAAAAGCCACAGGAGAGTCTCTGGGTTTTTTTAATGAAAGTCAGAGCTTTTACAAAACAAGTGATGCATGTCCCCACTGCCACTGAGGTGTGGTAACTTTTGAATAGCCACCTTGACAGTGTCAACATTTCATAGCACAACAAAGCTTACTTTCCCTATAGCTTTAGGAGCAGAAGGAGATACTCTAAATTTTACATTAATTGAACACAGAATGTTTATTAAAAAATCCAAAACAACCCCCCTCCAACAACAAACTAAAAAATAAACCTCAAAACCCAACCAATAGTTGTAAATATTTGAAAATATGTATTGTGTTAATGTTGTCTTGTGCTTACTGGTTTTGTGTAGCTGAAAAAGAAAGGTGGAGGATTACACTTTTTCAGAGCCTCTGGCATGAGGCAGTTCGAAAATTGCAATATTAGACAGAGGTCCATTTTATTTTGAGCTGTAAAATTTCAGTGACTGAAGAGAACAGAATTCCCCCAGGTTCCTCAGCTCACCACAAGACATGTTGCAGAAGTGGTTAAAAATGCTTTACAAATTAGAAAGTTACTTCAGGGTGCTTCCAGGATCAAACTGGAGCATGTAAAACTGGAATAAAATGGATAAATACCACTTTTACCAGAATGAATGGATCCTTTCCTTGTCTGAGCTGGTCTCTGCAAACATGGTGACATGTAATTTACATTCACATTCATACATCATGTAAATGGAGCATCATGTCCTGCTTATACTGTAAGTATCCATGAACATCATAAATTAATAATCAGAGTATTGTTCATTCTGCTATTTCTTTTTAAAAGAGAAAGAGGGGTAGAAATAAATGCTATACAGAAGTTCGAATGTTGTCACAAAACTCGTCAAAATGCAGAGATTACAATGATTTTCCTTCCAGTTTTGCTCTCCAGCAGCAACTAGTTCCTCACACTGCTCCTCATACAGGCCAGGATGCAACTGGTCCTCTTAGCCACCTAGGCACACTGTTGGCTCATATTAAGTTTTCTATCAACCATTACTACTAAATCCCTCTCCATTTCACCACTCACTAGCCAGACAATATCAATGCATGGGATTGTTGTGTTCAAAGTGAAGAACCTGCCACTTGGACTTGTTAAATCTCATACCATTAGAATCTGCCCATTTCTCTAGCCTATCAAGGTCCCTCTGAAGGGTCCTTCTACCCTCTGGCAGTTCAACATTTCCCCCAAATTAGGATCATCTGCAAACTTGCTAATGGTGGACTCAATTCCCACATCCATATCACAGGTTCACAGGTTATTCAGAGTTGGAAGGGACCCACAAGGATCATCCAGTCCAACTCCCAAGTGAACATCTACCCAGGGATCAGGTCCACAAGTGTGAAACCATAGGCATCACTCTTCATCCATCCAAGCCTCCCACCATCTACACCATGTCACTGAGCTCCTCATCGAGTCTTCTCTTAAACACCTCCAGGGATGGCGACTGCATCACCTCCCTGGGCTGACCATTCCAATGTGCAATCACTCTCTCTGTGAAAAACCTCTTCCTAACATCCAGTCTAAACCTCCCCTGGCATAACTTAAGGCCATGTCCTCTTGTTCTGGTGTCGTCAGCCTGAGAGAAGAGATTCACACATCAGCAACACTGTGATCTGTGTGGGAAAAAGGGGACCCACGTCTCATGCCTGTGTTGTGTTTGGCTGTCACACATGGAAGAGTGGGACTTCAGCTGTAATCCACTCTTATTTTTTCTTTTTTATTAAATGATTTTCATCCTAAGCACATGGTGTTGTCTGATGGTTGAGCAGGTATCACAGATCAGGAGAGAAGGGTTGGATGTTGCCCAGCTAGATAGTGGTGGTTCATCAGCTACCAGCAGAGCTGGTTTTTTAGTAGATAAAGAGTACAGCTGAATGGCACTGCTTGAACTTTGATTGATATGTCATTTCTGCCTCACACCATCACTGTATTCTGTCTGCCTGGATGCATCCAGGCTCTCACATGTGGCACAGAGCACTGAAAGTTGAAGCTCTCTGTCACGTCTGATTTATCTTGCAGACTTCGTATAGAAGCTAAACTAGGATCACAGAGGACAGTTAACAGCAAATGGTAGACTGGGAACAAAAAATAAATCTGTATGAAAAAAACTCATGTCTTTCTGATACTATCTGATAAACATATTCACGTTGACTTCTTTTTTTATATGGGTAGAGTTTAATTCTTCCTTTTGGCCACAGTGACTCATCATTTACCGGTCTATCCTCTCTGGTAATCTGAGTCATTAAATTTGATGTTGCTAATAATAACAAAACGAATACAAAACCATGAGCATAAGTGTGAATAAACAAAACATCATGACAGATTATTTTATAGCAATTAATATCTAGCAAAAAATATAAAAGAAGAAAAGAGCAGAAGCAATATATTTAGAGACAACATTTCTGTAGCATCCATTTGCTATGGAAATACTGCAACAAATAGAGTGGCAGGCTCAAATACTTCTAGCTCCAGTCTTCACTTCAGGCTCTGTTGTTTGCACTGCTCATGTGCTAGGTGCATACTATGTGTGAGAGCTTCATTAAAAATGAAAAAAATCGTCCTTCATGTGAAGGACACCTCTCCTGGGGAGAAAAAAAACCAAAACAAACCCAACCCCAAACCCCAAAATGAACTGATAATAAACAATGCTCTCTAAACTTTCTGTGTGCATGTGTATATAAGACCAAAGTGATGGAAATCTCTTTGACAAAATCTGGAAAGAACATACCATAAACAGTGCAGCTCTTACCTTAGGTGCAGTGTGGTCCATCCCCACCAGAAATTCATATACCCAATAGTGGCTTACCCTGCCTTACAAAGGTAAGCACGTATTTTATAAAAGCCTGTCCCAACAGTTAGCAATTGTTTTTCAAAATACATATCAATTTTCCATATATACCAAATTTGCTAGAGAAATCACATGCATTCATTTTCCTGCTCAGTACCCCTCAGCAGGAATTCGGTTATACTCAAGCTTACAGAAACACTTTTCTGTCATGAGAAGAGAACTTTCAAATAAACTTAAAAGATCAAAAGCCAGAAACTGCCTTACTTTCCTATTTTCTCATATATAACAAATAAATGTTTCCCCGGATAAACCTGAGTGCTGGGCTAGTTTTGTTTAGTTCTCTTTTAAGCCTCTGCTGGGTTCTTTGTCACATATACACACGTGTGCGTACACACTATAGGAAAATGACGAGAAAACCATATGAAAATATATATTAGAAAATTTTATGTTGAGACCTCCTCTCAGCCAAAACATGAATGCTGCTTCTGGTGCAGAAACAGTGGCTCAGCGTTAAGAGGTCCTCTTGTCAGAAATATCTGTACTGCCGAAGCTGATATTAAACTGCATTCCTTGCACCACACTGTGAGTGACTAATGTTAGGGACGACTCAAGTGAAAGTTCCCCTCACAGATAATTTGTGTTTCCCTACCTAACCGGGTTTCTTCATTTTGCCCTCTTTTTTTTTATTTTTGAAATTTAATTTTAAGACTATTATTTTGAAGGGAGGGGGATGGCATTTTGAAGGGAGGGGGGTGGCGTTTTTCCACTTCACTTTCCACTGAATCCATATAAATCATTCCAATTAGGCAAATTTAAATGAATTCGGGTTACAAAATTGTGGATATTTAACTGCTGAATACATGAAGTCAACAAGACTCAATACATTCTTTAGCACTGGAAAAATCATTAGGAGAAATCATTAATTTCATATAGTGAAAAATAAGCTCACTCTTTTAAAAAAAACTTCAATTCTTATTTTAACATGACAGTTTAACTTGGGCTTTTTGGAGTAGTTTCCATTGACATCTCACAGATTTGGAGTAATTCTCACTTATTACAAAATATTATGATTTTATTTGGGGATTTTCTGGTCTTCATATAGAATATATGAAATGAAATAGAACAGAGAATCCTAGGGTAAACTCATTGCCATTAATCCCATACTTGCTGCCCTTTGCATCTCAGTGACATTTCAAAACTGCGAACAACTTTTTGATATATTTAAAATACAAAGTTGATTCCCACTTTCCTCATGAAAAGTTCTGAAGTTTCCATGAACCATATCATTGAATCAAGCCATAAGAGAATAAGGTTCTTTTTTGAACCAGTTATTCCTTTCAACACTTTTTTAAAATTATCTAAATGCAAAACATTGGTATCTCAGAGAACTGTAAAATCTCAAATGGCACATTTAAACTTTTGGGGAAGTGATTTTCTTATCTTCCCAAGGAGACTCATCAAATACTTTTGTCTATCAAAGTACCAAGATGAAAGAGACTGAATGCACTGCTTATTTTACTATATAGCAATCTCCTTGGGACTATTGTTAAGAAATCTTTATTGCTGTCTGTGCAGAACTAGCCATGTGGTAATGAAGGCATTTAGTTTTACAGCTGAGGAAGAATAAAAAAAAAATAAAATAATTTTGGAAACATATTTGCAGAACTGTGTTCCTATGGCACATGTCATGCTGTGAATGTAAGAGGGTGAGTCAGTATAAAGATTTTCAAAAATTACCTGCAAGAAGCCTTTGGTAGTTAAATGATGCTGGGGAATGCAGGACACCAAAGATTCAGTTCTTAAAGGAGACATCACTTGGTATTTATTTCTGGTATTCTAGGACAGAGATCATATGGTAATATACACAGAGGCGTATCAGAATCTAGAGGTATGACAGCAAATCTCTGTACACCGATAGGCCTTTCCCAGGATTTATAGATGCAGTCTAGGATAAATTACTACAAACATATATAACAAATGTCTTTTTATAACTGCAAATTATTTAATTTGAATTAATATAAGTAAATATCAAATGAAAATGGTGTTTTCTGGAGAAGTGTGGGTCATTTTTTTATTCATGTATAACAAGGGCATTCATCATTTTCGTATAAAGTCTTGATTCTGAAAAAAAAATTATTTATAAAATTACTGATTCTGAAAAACAGACTTTTGCAGGCACTTTCCCTGTCTATTTCATGAAAATATCATCAAAAACACAGTTTGTGTTTCTCATTACTGTTCTCCCAGGCTTGGCCTACCTGATGCAGGCAAATCAAAACCAACCTGCAAAAGACTTTTTTCTCCATTATCTTTTTAACTGCATAAACATGGATGGAGTATAGAACAAAGCAGGGGCAGAGGAGGCTGAAAAACTAGGAAGGAACATACACTATTCAGTTGAATGTAAACTGTATTTTCAGCTGTTTTGTAAATAATTCAAAAAGACAGATTAATTTCAAACACATGTAAACTCCACTAGTGATAACAGATGCTACAAGGCACCCCTGAACAGCTGACTGCTGGGAAAGTGGTTAGTGGTAGGGGGAGAAGAGCAGGGAGAAGAAAGAGAGCAGAGACAGGGAGAGGAGAAGGAGGTTCTTCTTAAGTCATGGCAGCTTTACTCCTCCGAGGCAAACTCATAGGTTCGTAGGCTGTTCCGAGCTGGAAGGGACCATTAGGATCTACTAGAATATTGAAGTTTCACTGAGACAGATATGCTGGTTTACCAAATGCAGGGTCAGTAGAGCAAAGCCACATGGGTTTGAACATGAAGTTAGAGGAATAAATAATTTTGGGAGCATGGCTGGGATGCCCCAGCCAAAGCAAATCCACTTTAGTACAGTGGTGAGTGTCCCTGCCTGCCATGCTGGAGACCAAGGTTCAATTCCTGCCGGGGAGGCAGTGGTGCAGTTTAAGAGTTGGACTCGATGATCCTTGCGGGTCCCTTCCAACTCAGAATAATCTGTGAATCTGTGAATCTGTGAACCAGGAATTCTCCTGCTTTTACACAAAGAAACACACACTCTTGAACAGAGGAGAAATCTTGCAGATTTTGGTAGAAATTACAGATGAAAATTCATCAAAGTAAAGCCTTTGAAGGCACTAAACCAATCTGAAATCTAAAGAGAACTAGCAGACTTCAAGACAGAAATACTTCCCACTATAAAGAAATGCTGTGGGTAGTTATTTTTCAGTACCAAGAAGGAATTCTCCTGCGTTATTTATTGCCTTTGCCCTAAGCAGAGTTAAGTACCAAGAATTGCTCTAATCTCAGACAATGCTTGATTCAAAACCTTATTTTCTTACTTGCCTTCGTGTGTATTTTTGCATAGAAAGAAAACATTGGTCTTAACTCTGAAATATACTATTTGATAAAGCTACTACTTGAAGCATTAGGAATAACACTAAATCAAACTGCTGCCTGAGAATATAAAACCAGAATGAGTATGGTTTTAGAAAGATTTCACTCAAATTTATTATTTTACAGCCAGAACTGTAAAATAGATTGTGCATTTCTCATTTGCTAAGATTTAGAACTCACCTTTCTACTTCATATTTTTACATGAAAGTATTTCCACTGAAATTTATTTCCTTCTTCTCTAAATAATTAAGCTAAAAAGATATGGCTATGCATCTTCCTAGAAAAGAACCCTCTTCACACAAATAAGTATTTCTTCCTCTAGCATTGTGCTGTCTGCAATTTTTGCATTAAATATCTTTCATGAGGGTGTCAAATAGGAAATAGAAAAATGTTTTGCAGAGCTTTACCTATTATTCATACTCCCTAAGCTGCCTTTGCAAATTGGGATAATTCTTTTGTAGTTGACATATGGGTTAACTAGTTGCTTTTGGGTGTTTCTCTGTAAATATGTAGTAGCTAACACAAAGTAAATACATACAGGACAATGCCTCGACAGCCAGGAGAAGCAGAATTAATATCTATCACAAGATTCAGCCTACACAGGCATAGGAAAGCAGATGAGATTCCAGTGAGCCAACTCTTTGATACGTGTGCTCATCTTTAGCAATCAGAGTGGGAGGTGAAGAGAGAGCTGAGCTCAGAAGGAGATTATTTTTTTTCTTTTAGTAAACTGTTCCTCAGGCAACATCCAGTATGTCTTGTTCTGCTAAGGTTGGACGAAATGGTCTTCTCATCCTAAGATTGTCTGGAATCATTCTCCAACAGCAGAAAGCAGCAAATTCTTCATAAAAAGTATAAAAATGTTTGTAATAAGAAGTTAAACACAAAGCTCTTCTCTTTGACATAATAATTCTTTTCTCTTTCTAAATAACCTATGCCTGACTATACAAAACTGTTCTACACCAGGGTGCCTATTGGAGGAGTCTAAGGGAGTTGGTGTGACTTCAGATGATCTGTACCTCGCTGAAACACTAATTTTTAGTGATATCTTCTTGATTCCTAATGTCAGTGCATTTGGTGCACTTTGGGTTAGATATTCTGACAGACAATCTCATGCTTTGCCTACTGAAGAAAACTAACCTCTTTAATACAAACACAGCAGGGTCTTTCACCAGTCCTGAAAACGGTAAGAGGCTAATCCTCTTAAAGATTTCAGGAGGCACTCTTCCATTCTGAGCACATTCTTTTCCCAGCCTGGGGGGAAGATTTGCCACATCAGCTTCAAGAAGTCTTCAGTGTCAATGCTCACACATAGGGTGGTTTAATTGAGAGACTGAAAGGAGCACTCAAAGCATGTGATTCATCTCACCTATCTCCAGTGTCTACTTTAGCATAAGATAAATTTTGCTCTGACCTGCCCAGTTTTCTCCACTGACATTAATGGAGACTAATAACCTAGGGAGTGCCAAGTGATTAGCTCTGATGCAAGTGTCAATGTCTGGTCAAGGATGAATTCCAGTCACTGTAACCACCACCTAATGAAGATATATCCAAGACACATTTAAACCTGCAGCAGTTAGTCCTTGCGTTGGCATGTTACTCTGCTCAGATAGCAAGATAAGTACAAGAAACTGGCCAAAACTACCCACACCCATCATGATGCTGCAGTAGGGCACAACTGTCTGATATAGTCAATAGTTGATAGTCTTTTCCATGCACCCGTACAGCCAAAAGTAACATGAGAGTAGTCACAAAATGCTTGGGTAGAGCTAACATATGTTGCCTTTCAGTAAAGCCAAACTTGATACACTTGGTTCTCAAAACAGTATCATGATACTGAGTCTGAACGAACACAAATTCTTTACACTGACATCAGATAGGCCCTTTGAAAGAGGGCTTTATGATCTTTGCATCTAAGATTCTCAACACCAGCAGAGGGATTAACTCAGCATTTTCTAGCCTGTTTCTTAGAAAAAGTTGAGTAAAGTTGTCCTTTTCCTATCTTACCATTTGCCCTGATTAGAAACCAGATCTATAAATCTCTTTAATTACCCTCCTGTTGTGACAACTTTCTGCAGTGACTGACTCCTTGCAATGTCAGCTAAACTTGATTTAAAACCAGTGCTCTGCATACTGCATGCTGCCAAACTGGCATATTTGAATTGATGTATCCTGCATTTATTTACAGCGCTTCAATATAAACGCAGATGCAGAAAAATCTGTTCAGAGTTTTTCAATTTTATAAGTATTTTCTCAAACCATGTGCATGCTTTGATGTGTTTCTCTATTTCGTTACTGTGATTGCCTTTTCAAGCGGGAGTTGTATTCTATAGAATGGTAGGAAAATGCCTGAAGACTTATGACTTTTGATATGTCAATGTTATGCTTTAATAGCATGAAATTAGAGATCAGAGATCAATCTGCATTTTCCTAGGAATTAATTATTTACTCCTCCATGAAAGATTTCTGCAGTAAACACCTGAGAATCTGTCTCTCAAATCAGAATCTAAAGTCTCTGACGATCAGAGAGTTCTCCCTGCTTGTGAGAAAATATAGAGAGGCAGGGAATAAATTACTTGATAAGCATGCTTAGACAAAACTGATGTAAAATTACATTTATTATTCAGGTTTCTTGCCATTTTAATGAATTTTTGAAGACTAGGTGTTATTCAGTTACACATATTGAAATTCAGTTAAACTGTATTACGTAGTACATACTTATTCATGAAAGGTTTATTGATTCTACCTAAATACTATATAGTTTAAACAGTAGTGAACTATGGTCTAAACAGCCCTACTAAGACTTCTGCTTAATGTCAAGGAAACCACTAGATTTACTTATATTTAAAATTAAGCAGATGCACTACCTTTTGCCAGATAAGAAAGATATGGAATGAAAATTACCATGGAATAACATTTTAAATCTACTTTCTGAAAAATGCATTTTCCAATCTTTCTCTTCTGCATTCTTTTTTTTTTTTTTNGACTGCAACCTCCCTTCAGGTAGTTGTAAACAGCAATGGGGTCACCTCTGAGTCTCCTCTTCTCCAGGCTGAACAATCCTAGTTCCTGTAGCTGCTCCCCACAGGGTCTGTTCTCCAGTCCTTTCACGATCCTTGTCGCTCTTCTCTGGACCCTCTCAACCAGCTCAACATCCTTCAATTTGGGGTCTGGGCTGAAAAATGTAATTGTTTGACAATCATTTCTGCTAACAAGTAGCTTTTAAGTATTGTGTTTTCAGGTGTATGGTTTTCTTAGGTAAGGAATTGTATTTTAATACTTATTTACACTTATATTTAATTTTAATTATGTTTAATACTTATTAAAATACAATTACTAATTACCTTCATTTCAATCTAGGAAAATAGATGAGGATATGCAATGAAAAGTGAAGGAGCTAAGGAATTTAGTAAACTGGTGCTTCAATAAAGTCTGGCAGGTTAAAAAGTCAGATGAATGGAAATGTGAAACCTCATCTACAGTTATAATAGATGAATCTGATTGAAACTGAATTATAGCACTTCAGATACTAATTTTCACAAATAATGCTTTCTTGTAGCTCTTCTACACTAAGCCACCACTTATCCGTGATCCACCTCTTTGCGTTTCAATCCTTCGTGAATCACATTTTAGTGAAAAGTGGGGGTCTGCACATGTGCAGAATGTGCAGATAATACCGCAACAAAGGACAGCTCATGAAATTGTGAATGAGCTCATGAATATGTAAATGAGCCCAATCCATCACCCCAACGCCCCACAGACTCTGAGCTTTGCCGTGGCCGCTGCGCTCCACTGCAACTGCTTCACTGAGAGTGCTGTGAACATCGGGGCTGGCCATGTCTGGCTAGAGTTAAACTGCCCATTGCCTATTAGCTTGGCAACAGTAACCAGCTGGTGCTGTCATGTTGGCATCTCTTGACAGAGCGCTACACTCGCAGTGCCAGTTTGTAACCCTACCTAACCAGCAGTAAACCTATTTAACATGGGGCCAGGCGTGGCTGTGGCAGCTGCCACTCACACCTGCTCATCTCAGGAGTGATGGGGCCACAGCCTCGCTGAGGCTGGTGTAGTCCTGCCTCCTGCCATGTCCCACTGGCCGTGGGGGGAGGGGGCAAGCCCTGCAGCATGTCATTGGCTGCTGTAGCTGCTACTCACACCCACACTGTCTCGGGAGCTGCCAGGCCAGGGGTCCCAAAGTGTAGCCCAGATAAGTTCCCGGCACAAGACGCCTCTCCCCCACAGTGTAGCTCACAGCTCAAGCTCCCACCACTTGTGGGGCAGGCAATAATGGACAACCGGATTCCCCCCTCAAGTTCTGAACGCCCCAAACCCCAAGGGCCCTGAGCCCTGCACCAGGTTCAAACACAGTTTGCCTTATTTGCCATTTTTGCCAACTCCTCCATCATCTGCCAAATTGAGACAGGCAAATCTGCAGATCTTCCTGATACAGTGTGAAAATGGGCCATGTGCCAGGAGGGACACACAGCCTTGCAGTGGGAGGTTTGACCGCTGCTCAGTGGAGGTTTGACAGAGCCCCAGAGTCAGTCAGATGCCCGGTGCCACAGCTGTCGTTGTGGTAGCAGAAGCCCAGGACTCCCCACAGTGGCACTGTATTTGCAGGGAGCCCGACCCCCGGATTCCCTGGGACTGCCCTGCTGGGAAGGGGCAAAAGGTATTTCCTTCACTTTCTTGGGTCAAAACAGGGTGCAGGGCAGTCCCAGGAACACCCTTCAGAGCTCCGAATCTGACGGGAGTGGGATAATGGGCACGGCTTAATTGCACATTCATGAGCTCGCTATCTTTGCAATTCACAGGCTTTGCAGCTCAAATGTGGGCCCACTAAACCTCAGGGCTCAGTGTAGCTATAGATTTTGTACCATCTGTATATAATCTGAATAAAAATTAGATTTATGTCCCTATCATTCAAGATGTGCTAATTCACTATACCTGCTCTATCTCATCCCAGTTGTAAAATAAAACAATAGCTAACCAGATTCACAGATTCATGGAATATTCTGAGTTGAAAGGTACCCACAAGGATCATGGAGTCCAACTGTTAAACAGCACCACTGCCTCCCCAGCAGGAATTGAATCCCAGTCTCCCACGTGAGAGGCAGGGACACTCACCATTATACTAAAGTGGATTTCAATGAACAAGCACAAGTGCTGTTAGTCAACAAACACTTCTTATGTATCTCAACCTTACTGACTTGCAGAATAAGGACTTTACAATGTAGAGATTGTAAAGAAGGCATGTTTTATTCCATGGAGGGGCATGGAGCATCACTCCATCACAAACATCCCCGAAGTTCGGAGCCAGATATTACTTCTTTTATACACTTACAATGATGTAATCCCCTATATGCCTTATGGTCTAACTCCGCCCCCTCCTGCTTCATATGCTAATTAGTCCTTAATTGTTCTGGGCTTGCATAGTACACTCTGGTGGTCCCTAGAGGTGGTTGAGGAGGAAGTAAGAAGCATCTTCCTCGCATTTACTTTAGTCCTTGTTGTTCTTCCAACACTCTGGGCTATAGTCCAAATCACAAAACCAGTTTTTTGCCAGCTTGGTTCCACTTTATCACATTTTAACATAGACTCAGGTCTGGTTCAGGGTCCTACCTGTTCAGCAAAGCTGCAGGTTATGTTATGTTGATGCCATAGATTACTAAAATGCAGAACATACTGTGAGCGAAGTTTCCCTTTGTGTAAGATTTTTCAACTGAACAAGCAAATCCACAAGCAGGCATACCTTCTATGTCAGTAGTCCCCAAATCCCCATGTTAAGCCCGTATGTTAGCAGACCCTATATCATTACTTTCAGAGGGAGGAAACACATCTGAGGGCCACTAGATTTGAGTGAAGCTTATTCTAAATAACTTTATTTTATCTAGATAGACAACCTTTTTTATTAGGCTAAATATACTGGAAGAGTATGTGACAGACTTAATCAGAACATCCCCTTATTATACAGCAGTCATTAGAATTCAGCATTGATCTTACTGCAGCATAACTGAGTTCTTTGAATAAGGAAATAAAAGAACAGTGAAATGTCATGCACTTTTGTCATAGACAAATTTGACTGTCATCTTGTGGGCTATCAATTAGCTGAGATAAGTATCCACTACAACTGAAGATAATGCAGAGGTAGTTCGTTTAGTTTTACAGACTACAGCTCTCCTGCACACTGTGGCTGACAGCAGTGAATCTTGAAAGTAGTGCCACATTACCTCCAAAGATTGAACTCTGTCCTGCATTAAAGAGTTCTGGTATCCACATTTTCTTTCCTCTTTTACCCAAATATGTCTACTAGTTTGGACTGCAACAGGAACTTGAGATAAGGGTGGTACTATTATCCTAGGAGAAGAATGTCTCCACGGGTGTGAAAGACTGGAATGTTGACTCAGACAACCAAGGTGCAACCTGATGATGTGAAAAGTAACCACACAAGTGTTGAAAGAGTGCACACTTGCCACCTCAGAGTACAAGCTGGGTGCTGAACAAGAGACAAGAGAGGTAAAATCCTGCTAGGCCAGGTAGTGATTTTTTGTCCTTACACAAAATGTCTCAGCTGTGATAACTCCACTCCTGAGAAGCATCTGGACAATTTGCACATAGCCTGAAGATATTAATGTCTGCTGAAGAGCCATAATGGATCCACCTGTGCTGACATAACAGTCAGCTGTAATATCCTAGGAAGTGTCAAAGACTCCTGAAATGTCCCATGATCCATTATTATGTCATTCAGTCTAGAACACCCTACCCCAGGAGAGGGACCAGGTGTTCCCTAGCCCAATAAAAGACACACTTCGACTTTGCTCAGCAGTGGGGTTTTCTTCCCTCATCACACAAGTCTTTCCTTACCACCCGGGACTTCTACCACCTTGATAGATCTGGACTGCAACCTTCAATAGGACTACAACCACTTTGATCAATAAACATCAGAATTGAAACAACCAAGAGTCTTTGCTGGATTCAACTAGTGTCTTTCACTGCCTATGGATTCCACAAACCTGCTCTGACTGCCTACACCAGTGCTGTAACCTCACTCAAGGCCTAACTTTCCAACTACTCCTGCCAGGTTCTCTGAGTGTCGGAAAGAGAAGCCATCCTGTCCCTGTCTGTGACCACGTGTGTTTTTTCCGGATGGGAGAGGCAGGTCACCATCTCGATTTGATCTACTGGGCAAGGCTTGGGAAGTTTCTCCTCATCAGCTGGTTTAACCCAGTTTAATGAGTATTACTGTTAGTAAAGAGTTATTTTTTCACTTACATCTAGGTGTATTTCGTCTCCCCCTCTCTCTTTATTGGAGAAACTAACGGTATTGAATCCAAGGAAGGAGACTTCTGTCCAAGGTCTCTGCCACTCTAAATTTAAATTGTCTCAAACAAAGACAAACTTACAGCCAACAGTACACAGCACTTCAGAACGAAATTGCCCTGTGAAAGGCTAGATTAAGTAGAGGAAAGTCAATAGTTTTTGATCTACCTGACAAAACCCCCACATCTAGAAGAATTCATTCCTATTCTCGTTTCTTACCTCTCCCTGAAGTCATTTGTCCACACTTAGTTCAGCAGAAGTTTCTCCTGTTCTTCCCACCTACTCATTCAGAAAAAACCTTTGATTTTCCAAGAATATGTATGTGGAGAAGGTGATTTCTGCTGGTTCATATCTCACATCTTGTTGAGATGCCTTCATTTTCCCTGTGAAGAACAATTCCAGAAGTTGAACAAGAGGTATCTCTAAGACTTAAATCAAAAAGCTGGTACCTATGATTGTTTTTCTGTCTATGATGAGATAAACAGTACAATGATAGCCACGTAGTTAAGTCATAAAAACCTAGACTTCTCTGTGAGAACATAGAAACACAGTAAGAGAAGGCAGTCATATTTTGTAAACACTCATAATTTCCACAAAACTTCATTGTACTAATATAGAGAATTTTCACAGTAAAAGTAACATTCCATAATAAATAAATAAAACAGAATTCAAAATACCAAACTGCTATTTTCCCTGTCACTTTTGACATGACTGTCCAGATCATTTAGGGTAGTCCAGATTATAAATTTTTAAAAGGTCTTCAGAGTTTTCTTATGAAATACAGTATATCAGTTGTACCACATAGGCTGTAAGATCATTGTTAGGGTTTTTTTTATTTTCAAACTGAAACTCTACACTGGAAAGATCAAATACAAGGTCCTCGGAGTGGTGAATTTTCATTAGTGATTATAGTGAATGGTGATCCTTTGAGTACACAGGACTTCCCTGTAGATGCATGACTTTTGCCTCCCTTCATCCTAGGGTACTAACTCCTTCAAAATATCTAAAAACATTTCCCACACTAATGAAGTTTACTGCTTTTTTAAGAGTTAACTCACTGCAAAATTAGAAAGATAAATACTGAATAAACCTATCTATGGATGTCATTCCTCTGATATTATTCAAGTGTAGAAGAACTTGCGTTTTCACAGCTTCATTAAATTGCAATGCCAGCAAAAATCTATGTGTACAAGAAACTATAGATCCTAGCCCAGAGTATATAACTCATACTCTTTACATTTAACTGTTGTTTATTGCTCATCTTTTATTCAAAAATTTCCATCCCTTGGTGGCGTTACTTGCCACCTGGCTACTATTTTTTCCTTGTACCATCAGTAAAATTGCAAAAGAAATATGCACTTCTTGGAAAAAATACCTCACTGTATTACCAAAAGGGATAATTAGGGGTTTTAACTGCAAGATTAAAAAAAAAAAAGTATTATTTTCAACACTATTTAATTTTCTGATTCCACAGGAAAGGGATAAGACAGACTTCAGATGTTTCCTGAGAAAAAAATCTTCCTGAAGTGATTTTCACAGTATCCTCTCTCCTCAGACGTAAAAGTTATGTCTGCTTTCTTAAAGATATTTGCATTACATAGGTAAACATGTATATGATTTATACGTTCCATAGCATTGACTCTGTGCTTCAATGAAAACATACATTCTGTTAAATAGTAAAAGTCAATAGTATCCTTTAAGTAAGTCAGACTTTAAGAAAATATTGTTTTAGTTTTGTGTTGGGTTTATGTTTGTGCCCTCAGGAATAACAGGTGAAAATAAAATAATTTTTATTTTTGATTTATAATTAGTAGAAATAGTAGTGTATTTCTTTATCTAAAACTTGCCTGTACAATGAGTTGATCAGGCCTGAGGTTTAGTTCCCAGTCCCATTGAATTTTTTTAACTGGAAACTATATCACAGAGTAGCTGAGTGATGTTTTAGACCTTGTCCTTGCCTGAAGAGATATGGCCCATTCAGAACTATTGATAATTATACCCTAATTTTTCCCAGCAGCAGCAGAAACAATGTTCCATTAAATACAGCATATACTGCTTATGTATCCAATGACAAAAAAAAAACCCTAACAATGCTCTCTGCTGTAATTGAGATAACTACAGAGACCCCTCCAGTATTACCTCTTGTATTATTTTTGATAGGTGTTTTTTTTCAAAATTCATGTTTTCAGTAGCGGCAGTTTTGCTTCCTCAGCCACGCATAAGGATGAGATTCCAGTGCCCTGATCCCCTGACAAGACAACATATCTGAATGCAATATAATTTGGAGGTGGCCTGATTAGCTCATTTGTTCTGTCTCCCATTGTGCTATTTGTTATTTCCTGACATCCAAAGTGCTGTTGTTATTCCTGAGGCTGGGAGTCAGCAATTTATTTATGTTTCCATGATGTCATTCTTTCTGTGAGCAACTAAGAAGATTTGTATTGATGTGATGTTTTCTAGCACTCTGGAGAGTCAACCAGTAGAGCTAAATGCCACTTTAATCATTCCCAGCAGAGATGTCTAAGCCAATGACCTGTATCGTTGAGCTGTATTACTTTTTGATGCTATCATTTATTCTGTAATAAGCAGTCGAATGGAGCTGCCCTCTACAGCGTCTGCCTATTCACATGGTCTTCTGGGGACTGTAATTTATATTAATTTTGTACTATATGATGGTTCACATTTTTTTCAGCTTCCATTCTGTGTTAGGAAGTATAGAAGTTCCCCGTTCATCCTCACAGCTACTAAATTCTGAAACACACACAAACTTGTAACCAGCTGCCCATCTTTACGAGAGTCAACTGTACAACTGTGTATCTACTACACTAATCCCTTGAATATCATGGGATTCCAAAAAGATACTGCAATAAGCAAAATCCACAAAATATTGGTTAATATAGAAAATACAGTAAAACTGGTAAATATGGTAAAGTCAGGGAAAACCCCCCACAATTTATTGAAGCCGCGAATGCTGAACAACGAAGTAGCTAGGGTTACTGTATATATATTTTAAGTTGAAATAGGTCATATGAAACTGAAAGTTCACTGAGGTTGGTCAGAATCTACCTAGTGTTTTCAGCAGATTTCTGAAGACTTGCAGTACTATTTAAAAAAAGGAGCAGATGTATTTGTTGCATAGTGGGGATTTACAGCAGAGAGGTTAGAGATGGAGCTGTTCTGACCATGATAGTCTAGAAACAGACATACGATTACATTTGAAGGACAAAAATAAACTTTCACAAGATGACTGAAAAAGTTCACAGGTTCACAGGTTATTCCTAGTTGGAAGGGACCCACAAGGATCATCCAGTCCAACTCCAAAGCGAATGCCCACCCAGGAATCGAACTCACAACCCTGGAGCAATGGGCACCACACTCCATCCATCTGAGCCTGATGTGGTCTAGACCATGTCACTGAGTTCCTCATTGAGTCTT
>WEKX01001275.1:60587-89887 GCA_013390025.1 Pitta sordida
CCCATAGAGCTTGTCCTCCAGTCCTTTCACTATCTTTGTCACCCTTCTCTGGACCCTCTCAAGCAGTTCAACATCCTTCTTAAGCTGGGGAGACCAGAACTGGACACAGTACTCAGGATGTGGTCTGACCAGTGCCGAGTATAATGGAAGAATAACTTCCCTAGTCCTGCTGGCCACACTGTTCCGAATACAGGTCAGGATGCCATTGGCCTTCGTAGCCACTTGAGCACTCTCTTGGGTCATATTAAGTTTCCTGTGAACCATTACTGCTAAATTCTTCTCCATTTCACCACTCTCCAGCCACTCCTCCCCCAGCTGATGGCGATGTCTGGGGTTGTTACGTCGTAGGAGCTTGAAATATCTCCAGGAGCATGTGTCCTTCTTCTAATCTCAGTAAGAAGAGGCAGCATTAAAAGGCAACATAGAAAGAGAATAATGGATCTAAGTCTGACCTGTTGAAACATGCGACAATCACTTCTCCTATCAGTCCATCACAAATTCCCTTTAAATTCAAAGACAGTTTCATATGCAGACAAATATCTTGGGAGACCTTCTCTTGTAATGTCTTTGTCAAAATTATGATTTTTTTTTATTATTTCAGTTTCTGACACATATATTGAAGTATATAAGTCTACTTTCCCCTTTAAATCTTACACGTGAGAGCATAATTTTAAAGAGGAAATAAATGAAAGGTCTGATATTTCCATGTGGCCCACAGGGGAAAATTATATTCACATAGTTACATGAGTTTTAAAAGAAAATATAATTAATTTCCTGAACTTAACTGTATGACAGTACTCAAAAAAAAAAAAAAAAAGAGGGGAAAAAAAGAAGTGGTTATTATATAATCCTGAAACAAATTTGTTCAATTTAAAAATACTAGGATTTTCTTCTTCCAACTGATATATTTATCGCAGTCTCAGACTTCAAAATTAATCCTTTTATGTCTGCCCAGAGTACACCCCCAAGTATTTGAAAGGTTGCTGTAGACATTAGGCAAGCATGATGCTTAGTATGGTATTATCAACAGTAAATCTAACTTGCTGGTAAAGCACTGCCAGGGCAAGGGAAACCCAGCTGCCTGGAATAAAAAAGAAATTGCCAAAACAGCGGGAATGGGGGACAAGCTGGAGCAGATGCAACCCCTGCTTGACTGCTCATGAAAAAGTAACATTACTGAAATAGCTAACATTTCTAAATATTTAGTACACGCAACTGTGTTACACTAACTGGAGTCAACTCAGATATGTGCAGTTTCCAGTGAAATATCTTAGAACACAACAGCATTTCATTCTAGTTTTATTTCTTGTCTCAATTGAGGGGGAAATAGCCTATCATCTCATTCATATGCATATATGTGACCTATCATCTCATTCATATGCATATATGTGATAGCTGTCATAGGTAGCCAGGTTACTGCAGCAATCATTTTGATTTTTGTTGTTACTGTCTGAGTATAAAGGACTTCTAGTGCACTGCATCTGTGGGGTTGAGGCATTTAATTCCAGTTCCCAGCCACTGCCCTCAAGACAAGGAGCACAGGTTTTCAAGTAAATTCCCTGTGTGATAGTGAGCCAGGGGCATTTTAGGAGCACTGCCAGCTGACTCAGTTAGGTGAATATAAAAAGACTCAATTTAATGGTCCAGTTGCTTTATTGCTTTTTTGGTTTTTTAATTTCTCTTTTTTTCACCTTGGATCTCTCACTGCTCTGACAGGAGCACACACTTCTCTCCCACACTCCTCTCTGAAGAACTTATCACTTAGCTTTGGATGAGTCATGCCCAAGGAAATTTTTAATAAGACATATACAGTCATCCCTCTTGCACTTTGTACTACCCATATTGCAGCTTCAGATCTTAGCAGCATGATTTTTTAGCGAGGAAGGAGGCCCCTTTTCGCAACTGCACATGCACAACCTGCCGTGGCAGCCACCTCCATGCAGTTATGAAACTGTGTCCCTGGTGGAGTCATAAAGAGGGTTTTCGCTTCTTGGGGTGGCTGCGGGCTCCAGGAAAGGCCAACATAAATACTGATACACAGCAACACAGTGCCAAAACAGCACTGGGACCAAGTGAGGGTGTGGGGCAAATTTGCATATTAATGAGCTGCCATTCAAACCAGAGGTAGGGCTTCGCAGGACCAGTTAAGACCATGGGTCTGTGATATAGGAGACACGACTGTAGAATCATTCCTGTGCAGGTGTTTAGTGCTTAAAAATCAAAAGGTGTGAACTTATCATAAGAAGTTCACCACTTGTCAAATATTCACACTCAAATTCTACTAAATCTGTTCTTTTATAAACATCTTGTATTACTCTATTCAATTATTCAGTCAAGAAGCATTCTTATAATTGCAGGTACAGTGTTTCCTTGAGATTATTCATTCTTTTCATGTACTGTGGAAAGCCCTTTTATCAAGTCTAATGCCTTGATGTAGTTCCCTAGATTTTCAGTATCTATCTGTAATGAAACCACTGAATATAACACAATGATAATAGTGGGATGCAATGACTGCTATTCCGTCCTCCATTTACACCATGAGAAAAAACAAACAGAATAGAGATAAGGTACATATACAAATGTTTGGTTTAGTCCCTAATATCAGAATGTATGAAACCCCCTGATTGTTTGTTGCACCATCAAAATAATAATTTGTCTTTTACTGTTTTACGTGTTTTGTGCTGTTTTCCCTAGGAGTCAATAGAATTGCTCAAGAATACATCACATTCAGAAGATGTCTTCAGATCCATAAAAGTGAAACTAAATATCATAATGAAAAAATATTAATTTTATAAGAAACTTTATATATCAAGAAGGATAATAGTTCAAGTAGGTCCAATCTGACTCTTAAACCAGGAATTGGCATATGTCCCCTAGTTTCAGACCCCTTATTTAGTTTCTTATCTTGTTTGGCCATCAATTTACATTCTTCACTTAATTTCACTTAATTTCAATACTTCATTTTTATATCCCACCCCCAGCTAAGATTTAAAGCATACCTAACGATGTGAAAACTTGATTAATCAATTTTACAAGTCCTTTCCACCCTACTTCCAAAGCAGAGGTTTGATCAGTCCCTCCCCGCATGTCCACCTTACTTCTTACTCAAACTACAGAAGTCTGATATCTAATGAGGTGGAGCCATCTGGCGTCTGTCACTTATGTAACATGTTGTTCTAAACTGTTTTTAAAAAGACAGGATAACAGGTTCACAGGTTATTCTGAGTTGGAAGGGACCCACAAGGATCATCCAGTCCAACTCCAAAGCGAATACCCACCCAGGAATCGGGCCCACAAGTGTGGAAGCATGGGCACCACGCTCCATCCATCCAAGCTTCCCACCATCTACACCACGTCACTGAACTCCTCATTGAGTCTTCTCTTAAACATCTCCAGGGATGCTGACTCCACCACCTCCCTGAGCAGACCATTCCAAGGAGTGGTCACTCTCTCTGTTAAAAAGTTCTTCCTAACATCCAGTCTAAACCTCCCCTGGCCTAGCTTAAGGCTTGTTCTGGTGCTGGTAGCCTGAGAAAAGAGATTTACACCCACCTGACTGCAACCTCCCTTCAGGTAGTTGTAAACAGCAATGAGGTCACCTCCGAGTCTCCTCTTCTCCAGGCTGAACAACCCCAGTTCCCGTAGCCGCTCTCCATAGAGCTTGTCCTCCAGTCCATTCACTATCTTTGTTGCCTTTTTCTGGACCCTCTCAAGCAGTTCAACATCCTTTTTAAACTGGGGAGACCAGATTGCACACAGTACTCAAGATGTGGTCTGACCAGCCCCGAGTACAGGGGTAGGATAACTTCCCTAGTCCTGCTGACCACACTGTTCCTATTACAGGCCAGGATGCCATTGACCTTCCTCGCCACCTGGGAACACTCTTGGTTCATATTAAGTTTTCTGGTTGCTTTAATACTATATCTTTCTGATTTAAACAATTATCTTTATTGCAATGTATTGGGTTTCTGTGGCCAGGTTTTGGGGGATCGAGGGGAGGGCATAGGGAAGGCTTCCTTGAGAAGCTGCTAGAAACTTCCTCCATGTCCAGCAGAGCCCATGCCAGCCAGCTCCAGGCTGGACCCACAGCTGGCCAAGGCCGGGCCAGTCAGGAGTGATACTGGTAACTCCTCTATGATGATGTTCCATCCAGGAAGTTTGTTTCATCCAGGGAGGTGCATTTTACCCTAGAATTCTTAGTCTCTTCTAAATGTTAACCCTGGCCATCATCCCACAGATGACTTTTGATAAAATGGGTCTTAGGCACATTTAGGAAGAGAATTTTATCAACAAGGAATATGTATGCATTAGGTGACTACTAAGTTACATTGGCCTGTGAGTCATCACATCAGTATTTTATGACATGTTGTTTCATTACGACAATTAATCAATATCATGAGACACTTTCATTGAACAAGAAAACCAAAATGAAAATATCAGTTAAACGGTCTTGTTTTCATATTAGAATGAGAACCACAAGCCACATGGGTGAGTGACAGGAATGAAAATATCAAAACTAAGCAGAATTCAATGCATGGAAAAGAAGAAATTTCAAAGTTTTATTACAAATAAAAGCAAAATGCAATTTTACTAAAGTGGCAAAATAAGAGTGATATTCTCAGAAGAACAGAAAACCAAAAAATCTTTAATTTTATATTCTTAGAATGAGAGTTTAAGTTCCTTTGGTATGCAACTAATTTTAAATTCTTTCTATATTCTTAGTTCTTGTCTTTAATAAAATTACAGCCTTACTGAACCATAACCTCAAACTGAAGTTTGTTTCTGTTGTAGTATCATATAAAGTCTAGTGAATAAATCTATGGTCTTTGCAAGTCACACTATATACTCTAGAATATTAAATACATTAAGAGAAAAGTAAGGAAAGGAAGTTTAAGGGTTTTTTGTCACAATCATACAACCTACATACATCTTACAAACACACCCTTGGTGTCACAACTCTGAAAGGCTTGAAAAGGGCTGTTGCTCGTCTGCTGCTCATCCTTGTTGCCATCATAGCACCTCTATTTTAAACTGTACCTCATCCCTCTACTTTCCTTTCTCCTACTACCCAGCTATGTCCAGAGCTGACTCCCAGTCCATCCTACAGGCCCATCTGAGCCATAGCTAATTCCTCACAGAGGCTTTCACCCTGGTTTACCTGCTGCATGTTCTGCTCAGGGAGGGCAGGGACATGCACATGGGTTGGAGACGGAAGAAACCTCCTGGTGTCAGCTGCTCTAATTGTCTACAGACTTCATCAGTAATTTCCACCTTTCTGCAAATGCATTATCCTTTGATTAAACTCCAGTTATGCTTTTCTTGGCAAGGAAGTGCTGCAAAATATAAATTATTTAATAGCTGTGCTAAATTCTTGAATTAATACTTTATCAATTATTATTATTATTATTATTACCAGTGTGAGTAGTGTCTGGTCTTTCCAAAGCAAAGTACTTGACTAGCTGGTGATACTCAAGACATTGTGTTATATTTAATCCTTGTGACAAGCAATTTCTTGTAAGCATCAAACAAACTGGACCCCAAGGGTCTGTATTGTAAGAGAATATGTATTACTGTCCAAGGCTGGTCCAAATTATTATTGATGAAATGTCAGTTATTCGCTGCATAGTTTCTGCCCTACCAGAACTTCCTGAATAGCTGTTTATCTTCATTAATAATGGAGAAATAGTGACAAGTTACCTTTCCCCTGCCCCCAATTCTTCTAAAATGACAGCAAATTCTTCTAACATAAACACTCCCTTAGCTGTGCATTCAAAGAGCTATTTATCACTTTTTAAACTGTAAACTTCAAAATTAAAGTGATTACACTTTGACACCTATGCTTGACAAAAATCAATAATCACACTAAGGAAAGATGTACAAGAAACCCAAATAACAGAACATGCTCATATAGTTTGCTAAGAAAGTTTGCTCCTAACTTCTATCAAGGTAAGAGGTTTTGTGAAGGTAAGATACTCTGAAGCATTTAGGGAAGAATTGAGATTGGTTTTGAAACCTCAAATTTTACTTTTAACTACTTTTAAAACATTTATGCTATTTATATCTTCTTAATGTAATCTTTCGTTATGAGATATATCTGCTTTAATTGGTAAATAAGCCCAGCTGTGATGTATAAACTTTTTTTCTTCTTCCTTACTAAATTTTTATCTTGCAATCTTCTGGCACATTAGAGTGTCTAGAGGTGCTGGATGCTATAGGATACTGTGATTATAAAACATTTAAGGCCTTTGAGTCCATGTAACCTGACTGTAACTTCCCTTCATCTAGTTGTAAACAACAATCAGGTCACCTCTGAGTCTCCTCTTCTCCAGGCTGAACAACCCCGGCTCCTGCAGTCGCTCCCCATAGGGCTTGTTCTCCAGTCCTTTCACCATCCTTGCCACCCTTCTCTGGACCCTCTCAAACAGTTCAACATCCTTCTTAAACTGGGGAGACCAGGACTGGACACAGTACTCCAGAAGTGTTTTGACCAGTGCTGATTATAGGGGAAGAACAACTTCCCTGGTCCTACTGGCCACATTGTTCCTGATACAGGTCAGGATGCCATTTGCCTTCTTAGCCACCTGGGCACACTGCTGGCTCATATTGAGTTTTTTGTCAACATTACTCCCAAATCCCTCTCCATTTCATCAACTCTCCAGCCACACCTCTCTCAGCGGATATCAATGCATGGGGTCGTTATGTCCAAAGTGAAGAACCCAGCACTTGGACTTGTTGAATCTCATGCTATTAGAATCTTCCCATTTCTCTAGCCTGTCAAGGTCCCTCTGAAGGGCCCTTCTACCCCCTGGCAGTTCAACATTTGCCCCCAACTTGGTATCATATGCAAAATTGTCAATGGCGGACTCAATTCCCCCATCCATAGCCATAAAGCTCTGTATCATTTCTCCTTTGTAATTGCTGAGTTTGGGTCATCAGTTTCACATTTATTGAAGTATGACAGCACCTATCAGAAAACAAGATTCCAGGGAACAGTTCTTCCTTCACTTGTCATCTTTTATTTCTCTTTAGTATTTTATTTCATTTTCACTGAATTATAAAATGTTGCTTCTGTTATGTGGTAAAAACAGCTGGTCATTCATCTTGCTACCTTCTTCTATGTTTGTTTTGAGTAGGTTGCTTTTAGCAAAACTCCTGTTTCTAACCCCAAGCAGAACTATAGGCTGGGAANCCTTGGGCATGTTCAAGGGGAGGCCGGACGAGGTGCTGAGTGAAGGATTTGATTTTTTTTTTTTTTGCTGGCTTCTGCAACGAATGAAATTTCATATTGGAAAGATAGCTTTTGATAATGCCATGCAAGTGTTAATTGCCTTATTATTAAACCTTTTATCTTGTCTGTGGACAGCTTCAGGTCAAAATCCCTACTCTACTGGATTTCAGCTAAGTATTGTGGATTTTTCACAAAGCAGAACGAATGATATATCCCATCTCAAAGTAGGTTTTGCGTACTAGATCAGAAATTCCACCCTGGATCAGAGAAAATTCTTGTGAAAACTAAACTCCTTCCACAAAATGTCTTTTTTCCCCCAATATACCAGCAGTTACTTCCTAAAAAATATCCTGACTAGTTATTGAACCTATTTCTTTTCTTTTAAGACCAGTAGGATTCAATGTGCCTTCCAAAGTGAGACAACATTCCAGGGAACCAGAGAATTTCATATTGCATTCTTCCTGAGAAGTATCAACTGCCACATGGGCAATTTTCCTGGTTTAGGTTTTTTTGCTGCTCTGGCAGCGAGGGTGTTAACAGCTCAGCTCTTGCCTGGGCAACAGCTCAGTTGCTGCCATGGCATTCAAGGTTATAGAGATAGAGCTGCCTCTGTGAATAATCATATTTGGGAGAGAAGGAAAAAACTTAGTATCAAGATGTAGTGTGACGGAACAGAGCTTGAGTGGAAAGGCTGAAAGATCTGAAGGCCCTCCAGGCCTACTAGAGAAGGGGTAGGAGTGTTCTTCCAGGCATCTCGCTGCTGTTTGTGGAAAGGACCATGGTGCAAACCTATGGAGAGAGAGAGGAACCAGCGATGCAGAATCCATCTGAGCCACAACTGAAGATGGAGGACTATGCTCTAATAGCTGCAGATGTTTTTTCGGAGCCCAGAAACACAAGCCTGGAGCTGAGAACTTGGCAAAGATCCTTTGGACAAATGTTTTGTGACAGAATTGCACTGTGGAAGGATCTGAACTATGTACTTCGGGATGGGCTCATACATGAAGCAGCAGAGTAGCACTTAAAACACTGCATCCTGTGCAGAGACTCTCGGACAACAGAGGATGGAAGAACTGTCGTCCCTGGGTCGAGATCTCACTTGGGAAAGGGTCATGAAAGACTTTTTCATGAACAGATGGTTCTCATGTGCCCTTCTTCCTCTCGTGAGAGAGAGAGAGACAGAACTTTATAGAAGGGCAGAGAGATGGTTCCTACCCTGGATCTGGACAGAAATACCAACAAGCCTGGTTTTACCCCTATCCCTGTTCCCCCTTTGTCTCCTGGTGAAAAAAGGGAATATTAGATCAGTTGTAAGAGAAGGAGGGGTGGGGGGAAAGGTTGCCTTTTAAATGATGCTTCTCACATAAGTTCTGATCTTGTTAGTTAATAAATAAATCCTTTATATTCTTTACTTGTAGTTTGCCTTGCTTTTGCCTGTGACCAGTTTTATTTTTCCATTTTTTTCCTCCAGGAGAGGTTGTGGATGAGTCTCTGGCATCCAGCCAGGGTCAAACCACGACAGCAATGAAGACATCTCACATTAGGGAAGGGGAGAGGAGTTATTTTAAGATGCTATTTCAAAATACAAAAGCAACTGAAAACTTTTTTTCTGATTTTTTGGTAAAGAAAACATTATACTTCACCAAAAGAAAATAAATGTAGTGACATGAAGCGCTGAATATGCATTTCTGTAGCCTTCAGCAATTTTAAGGTGAGTTAAATTTTAGTTCTCACCTGCTCAAGGGTGTTAATTTTATTCTGTAATTATTAATTTAGAAAAAAAGAGATAGATCATATTTTACTGGATATATCAAATTCATTCTAACCTCCCGGTTTGTCTCCTTTGTGTTTAACATCCCTTACATCATTACATTAGTAATGATTATTTGCTTTTGTGAAGTCTTGCCTGCACTCTAAATGCATTATACACAGTAGGGAGAACAATTCCAATGATTAGGAAAACTGAAGCATCAAAAAACTGTGCAGCTGCAGAGATGAGGTCGTGGAAACAGAGTGACACTCTCCTTTCATTGAAGGAAGCTGATGGTAAAACTGTTGCAGCGCTTCTGCCTCCTTTCTGGGTGCTTTGAATATACAGCTTTTGTAAGCTTTCTAAGAGAAATGCCCGCTACATCCCCATAGTTCAGCAGCATATTTATCTGTTGAATTAAATGCCTTTGAACTATCAGTATGCAACATCTATAATCATCATCATCATCATCTTAGGGCATGTGCAAGGCTTGTTGGACAAAAGCCCCCACTATGGCTTTAGAATTCATAACGGTTCACTCCTCAACAGGACTCAACTTCAGCAAGACTGTACCTTCCTGTATTGCATGCACATATGACAGTAGCTAACAAACAAACATTATCAGAAGGAAAGAAAGGAAGTGTAACACAAATTATGGTAAAGCACTGTATAAAGTGCTTGAGAAAGATCCTAAAAAGTAGGAAGGACATACAAGTATATGAGCAAAAGGAATTTCTAATACATACAACCCCTCCAACTCAGAGCCTGGAGGCATATGATGAAAGGGGGGAAAGTTGTGCAACGTAGCATACAAGGATAAGAAAGTTAATAAGACAAAGTCCAGAATCACAACTGAAGGGGAGGCACTTTATAAATGTATCTGAGTTTGTCTGTGCTAATTTATTATGTTTTATATCTAGACACTGTCTTTTACAGAGAGGCTTCCTCTCCAAGATATTTCTGCTCCAAATGGCCAAACACCAGCCAGTTCTGCTCTGCCTGAGCTGTGCACTCTCTCTCTCAGAATTACATCAGCTATAAGGCTGGAGCTATGCACTGGGGCTTGGTCTTTGCCCAACAGCTGGAAATAGAAGTCCAATGACCACAGGATAGGGCAAAAACCTTTCATAGTTTGTAGTACTCTGTTTGGAGGAAACACCAGCATTGCAAGAAATCCTTTATTTTCACAGATATTCTTAGTGATTGTTTAATATAATCTTCATAACTAGAACAGACAGAAAGACTACACTATAGCTGATCGATCCAAATATATAGTATCTATGGTGTGGAAGTAGTACATGTAAGTATAATTATGCATTATTCTTAGTGGAGCAAAAGGTTTTCCTTTCAAAGGGCTGTTTTGAAGCATATTTGTCTATGACTGATAGTAAGGATATCTGATCAAGAATATATGTTGACATAAGACTTACTTTTAATGAGCAAGAAAAACAAGTTCAGCCTCCATTTCAGAGGCATGGATCAACAATGCAGTGAGTAGTGATATCATGAGTGTTATCTCCTGTCCAATTTCCCATACCAACAGACAAATGAAATTAATATAAGACAAATACAACTGCCAAATTTTAAAACTCCTCCCCTCCACAGCTTACAAATCCAAATATACTTCTAGCATATCACTATCTGCCACACACATTTTTGATTTTAGATTGGTTAGTAAAGAGTGCTAATTTATAGAGATGAATCTGTAAACAGTGTTTAAAAGGCAATATATTTCATTTATAATGGACAATGTGGAAAAATATTACAATATTTACCATAGAAAACAAGGTAATTTCTTATAGCTCTACAAACAAATTCTCAATCTTAGCTTTATGTCAAAAGCTCACCAGAACAAGAGGACATGGCCTTAAGCTATGCCAAGGGAGGTTTAGGCTGGATGTTAGGCAGGCGTTTTTCACGGAGAAAGTGATCTCTCAGTGGAACGGTCTGCCCAGGGAGGTGATGGAGTCGCCATCCCTGGAGGCATTTAAGAGGAGACTCGATGAGGAGTTTAGTGACATGGCCTAGTTGGTGGGAGGCTGGGATGGATAGAGCGTGGTGCCCATGGTTCTATGCTTGTGGGCCTGATCCCTAGGTGAGGGTTCGCTTGGGAGTTTGACTAAATGATCCTGTAGGTCTCTTCCAACTCAGAATAACCTGTGAACCTGTGTGAACCTGTGATTAGGTCCCTTTAAAAGATTTCTGCCATGACTGCCTTCATGAATTAATTACAGTTAATTTTATTGTGCATTTTTTTAAAGTTCACAGAATTCACAGAATTCACAGAATATTATGGGTTGAAAGGGACCCATAAGGATCATCTAGTCTAACTCACCATCTAACACCCGTACAGTGACCGAACGCACATCCTGGTGGTAAACACAAATCTAGTTCCCTCACAGTCTAACAGGCCACTCCGAGCTGGAAGGGACTCACAGGTTCATCCAGCCCTACATCCCCCGGCTAGACCATGTCACTAAGCTCCTCATCCAGTCTTCTCTTAAACACCTCCAGGGACGGCGACTCCACCACTTCCCTGGGCAGTCCATTCCAATGTGCAATCACTCTCTCTGAAAAACCGCTTCCTAACATCCAGTCTAAACCTCCCCTGCTGTAGCTTGAGGCCGTGCCCTCTTGTTCTAGTGTCGTCAGCCTGAAAGAAGAGGTCCGCACCCACCTGGCGACAATGTCCCCGCAGGTAGTTGTAAACAGCAATGAGGTCACCTCTGAGCCTCCTCTTCTCCAGGCTGAACAATCCCAGTTCCTGTAGTAACTATTTAAGTAAAGATGTGTAAACCACCTTTGAAAAAACACTGTTCCTACAACACCAGAATATTGCAGGACTTGGGTAATAAGAGGAACATTCTTGTCTTTTGTTGTCTCTTTAGGCCTTGGTATGTTTCTTTTAAAAGCAAATAAAATCCGTCACTGTTATGAGGAGAGCCCTTTCGTTCTATTGTAAAATTTTTCTCCATTTTACTGGAACAGACAATAGGGTTCCTTTCTTATCTCCCCTTCCCTCCCCTTCAAGGCATGTGGCCAGGGGAGGGGTTTTCTCCTTTTTACTGGGAAAATAATGGAAGATTCTTTGTCCTATCTTCCCTTCCTGGCAAGGCATGTGACTAGAGGAAGGGCCCAAGGGCCGGGGCAGGCTGAGTGACAGCCAATGGCATGTGAAGACATGTCCACAACGCATGTGACATGGGAGGGGCCCAAGGCCCTATAACTACAGCTGCTGGACCTCAAGGAGGGGGGGTTGTTTGTGGATCTTCTGGACTGAGTCAGCCTTGGTTTTGCCTTTAATCTCTACCTCTGCCATTTTGCCCAGAACCACGTGAATCTTTGACTCCTCATCTCAGTACAGCCTTCCCCCCTCACTGGATCTTCCTGCAGCCCCTTAGACATTTCAGGAAAGGATCACTGGATGTTACTCTACTGGTTTGCCTACCATGTACCCTATTCCCCTGCCCTTGGAATCCCGGAGGTGCCCTGGTATCCTTGAACTAGGCACCCACCTCATGCATGTTTTTTTGCCCAGCAGACTACAGTTGTCATTGTTCCATTGTTTTTGGTACAGTTATTGTTATTGTTCAAACATNTCTGCTGAAATCACCGACCCTGTGGCACAATTATTAACCAAGGGGACAGTCAGGGCACTGGGGTTGATATGAACCAGAAGAACTCGGAGGCAGGTAATGAAAATGTATGGCTGTGTTTCATCTTTGGCCAAAACACAGAGCAGAAACAAAAATATATATATATATATATTTATTTATTTGCTGTATTTTTTTCCTTTCTCCCAGTAAAGTTCTTATTTCTCTATATATATTATTCATGTATTTCTAAATTCATCCTCTGTCTCAATTGACACCAGGACACTGAATAAAAATATAGAGAGAGGCATGAAATTATATTCATCAAACAGAAAATAAAATAACATATAGTAATTTTTTTTTTTACTTTACATAGGTGTTATGAAACAGTTATTCAACCTGACACCAAATGCACCTTGGTACCCATACGTCCTTGTGATCCATCTTCCAATCCCTTCACACAAAGTATTTCTTTTACCACTGTCTTCATATTTTAGAAGCCATATCTACACCTCTGAGAGTTACCTGGAACTGGAAATAAGAGTATTTTTTACTCTTTTCTACTCTTGGACTTCTTGTCCATAGCTCAGGATTTCCCTTCAGCATATGAAAAACAAGTTATGAATCATGTAATACTTGAACTATGTGAACCCAGATAATATGAATAATCAGCTAATGTCTTTGTTTTCTGCCTGGCTTATCTCATTCTTATTTTTGCAGCATCACAGTTATGAGATGCAGGAGACTGACAGCCTGAGAAATGTCCTGAATGTCTGAGCAAAAGCCTGGGGCAAAGATCGTCACCTCACACTGTTGGAGGGATAAAAGAATTCCATCTGCACATAGATTTGTGGACACCTACTGACATATTAATCAAGAGAAGTAGATCATTGCTAGTGGAAAACTGACTGTTGGCTACTTTCCACACCCTGAGCAAAGAGGCCAGGGTCAGATGTCTTAGGGTTCCCAACCCTCATAGTACTTCTGCAGTTTCAAAGTCCTCCCTTTTTTATTATATGTAAAGACTAAAGTGTTCACACTTAGACTGTGTGTAGAAAGAGGGGAAAAAGCATAAAACCATAAAGGCTTTAAAATCAGGAGAAGATACAGCTTTCCTCCCCTTAAAATGAGCTGTCATAGTTTTTCAGTCAATCCTGTACATCTAGGGTACTTGAATGTTGTTATATCTGCAAAAGCCTGTGGATAGCAAGGCAGATGCCTACTCCACTCCTACACCTAAGTGGCTATGTTATAGATTCCTTACTGGCCACTTCAGAATCCAGGGCATGTAGAAACCAGCAGGAGCCATGTCTCACAGTGAAACGATCAGAAGGTATGCCTGGCAAGCCAAGGGAATGAAGAGAATCTCAGAAATGGGTGCCAGCAATCAGGACTTGACTATGTAGAAAAAGAAATTAGACTGGTTGAAAAAGTCCAGCTTTCAGTTGTTTCCAGTGATAGCCTGGAATTGAGCATTGGTGGAGAGGCTGCAGGGAAAGCAAATGACGAGAACTAGGCAAGAGCAACCTAATGATTTCCTTTCACTGAAAGCAAGTGGGAAGGGAGGCACATACATTCACAGAATCACAGAATATTATGAGCTGGAAGGGACCCACAAGGATCATCTAGTCCAACTCACCATCTAATACCCGTAGGGAGACCGAGAGCACATCGCAGGGCATAACACCAGCCTAGATCCCTCACAGTCTAGCAGGCCACTCCGAGCCGGAAGGGGCCCAACGTCATCCAGCCCTACACCTCCCTGCTAGACCATGTCACTAAGCTCCTCGTCCAGTCTTCTCTTAAACACCTCCAGGGACGGTGACTCCACCACCTCCCTGGGCAGCCCATTCCAATATGCAATTACTCTCTCCGTGAAAAACCGCTTCCTAACATTNGTTGAACAGTACTGGGCCCAACACTGACCCCTGTGGGACTCCACTGGTGACTGGCCGCCAGTCAGATGTTGCACCATTCACCACCACCCTCTGAGCTCGCCCCTCCAACCAGTTTGTAACCCAGCATAAAATGCTCCTTTCCAGCCCAAGTTTCACAAGTTTCTCCTGAAGCTTACTGTGTGAAACCGTGTCAAACCTCACATTGCTGTGAGGTGCTGGCACAGCTCTCTTCTGTCACTAGCCCCTCTGTAAGGGTCTGGGAAAGGTGATGGGAACAGGCAACACATATGCTTCTTGGGAGCAAAGAGGATCAAAGAGACTGAAAATCCAATGTAGTCATGTGCTGTCCCTCTGCCTCTCTCTCTCCAGTGAAAACTAGTCTGCTCTTTTCTCCTCCCTGCTATCCTCTTCACTCCTGTAATCCCACTGGCAAAAATGGTGGAGACAACAAAAGACCAGAGATGGCTGTTGGTCCTATCTATGAGCAACAGCTCAGTGCCTTAAGCTGCAAAACGCAGTCATTACTGTTCCCATTGCGGTCTGAATCTCTCTCAGACACAGACTAGAACATTAGATTCACACAAGTGTACGATTAGTATCCAAAGAAGATTATCTGAACACTAGTGTTGCAATTTGCTTGCATTCCAACAAAATCAGTTTTGCAAACAAGAGATCAATAACAACAGAGTCACTTCACCTAACATTAGCAGAATTCTCTGGAAATAAGTTGTTTATCAGTTGAGAAGCCCTAAATGAAAGAGGAAAAGAAAGAGCAAAGTAAGTGCTGAACTTAAATCAGGAGGTATTTCAGTGCTCACTTATTTCTCTGTGTGTTTTGCTTAGTTAATTACACTTCTGCTGAGCAAGAAATGGGAGGGGGAGGAATGTGGCCTTATGGACAATGCCCACCAAAGTATTTTGTGCAACAGAGTTTATTAAGTTTCACCAGCATAAACTGTGCATTATCTGCTTAGATTTGCTTAGCAACCTTTCTACGATCTGGCTTGGAAGTACCCAGCTCTTGCAGTTTCCAGACACTTCTCAGGAGGTGATCTGCAGTTTTTCAGCTTAGTCCTCATCTGTTACTTGAACATGGAGAAAAAGTCCAGGAGCAGTTAGCTGAGATGCACAAAGACTGTCAACCAGCTTTAAGCTTTGGCATTCAAAACAGTGTCAGTGCCAAGGGGCAACAGCCAGAGTAGTGACTGTAAGAATTTATATTTTCGTATAAAGTAAAAAAGTTTTGTGTAAAATCTTATAGGCTGTTAGACCATAACAGTCCCCTGATGAGCAATTTCCCTCTTGTGTCAAAGGAAACAAGTTCTTTAACTTTCAGACTAACAGTATGATAATATCACATNCTCTCTGAATATTTAGCTCATCATAATGTAGTACATACTGTACTTCCCATTCCACGTGCATAACTTTTAAATGCTAATTCGTATCCAATCCACTGGTCGGGTACTAAAAAAAANAAAATGTTGAGATCCTTGAGTATGTCCAGTGAAGAGCAATGAGGATGGTAAAGGGGCTGGAACATAAGCCCTATGAGGAGCAACTGAGAGAGTTAGATTTGTTCAGTCTGGAGAAGAAGAGGCTGAGGGGAGACCTTATCGCTCTCTACAACTACCTGAAAGGGAGTTGTAGCCAGCTGGGGGTCGGTCTCTTCTCTCCGGTTACTAGTGATAGAACGAGAGGACATAGTCTTAAACTGCGTCAGGGGAGATTTAGACTGGACATTAGAAAGAACTTTTTCACAGAGAGGGTGATCTCTCAGTGGAATGGGCTGCCCAAGGAGGTGGTGGAGTCACCGTCCCAAGAGGTATTTAAGAAAAGGTTGGATGATGTACTTGGTAGTATGACCTAGATATTAGGGTAGTGTGTTATAGGTAGGAGGGGTGTTGGTAGCAGGATGACAACAGGTTAGGTTAGGGAATAGGTGATAGGTTGGACTTGATGATCTCTATGGTCTTTTCCAACCTTACTAATTCTGTGGCTCTCTGAATATTTAGCTCATCATAATGTAGTACATACTGTACTTCCCATTCCACGTGCATAACTTTTAAATGCTAATTCGTATCCAATCCACTGGTCGGGTACTAAAAAAAATCTTTCCCTGTGAATCTGAATTTCCCTATTTTCAGCTTAAATAAAGAGAATGTCAGAGTGCAATGTCACACAGGGGGAGAAATTTGGCAACTGATGCTGATTAATCATTAATCATTAGAGATGGGACGGATAAGCTTTTGAACGCTAAGTAAGTTAAATACAGCTCACAATAGGGTGATGCACGGTTTAGAGGAAAGGTTATAAGAGTGCTTTGGAACAAACAAGCAGAGGTTTTGAAGGTAAATGGGAAAAGGAAGGAGAAGCATCTTCATAGAGACTGTTAATTCTAAAGACTAATACCCAGTAAATAATCCTTTCTTTATGAAGCTTTGAATTCCCTCTTGAGACTTAGGCACATCCTTGGGAGTTACTTTTTGCCCTATTAAAAAAGAAACAACCAAAACCAAAAACCGAAAAACAAGCAGGGAGCTAAGTTAAATGTGTGAGCTACTCTGCGTCTTGGGAGGTTCCTGCCAATATGAAGACAGCAGATTTGTTCAGCACTTGTGGTATTAATGTCACAAAATGGAGAGTCACAGAAATTGGTTACATCTGTCTAACCTCATTACAAGACTTCTAGTTCATATCAGAGTTTCTTTCTTTCCTGAGCTGCCAGTAAGATCAGACTGGAAGCTGAAATTGAGGCAGGTTTCTGGCTCCCTCTCTATTTTATTGACCAGGAAAGCTGAGTGTTTAGAGGATGGATCTGGGGTGCAGGTTCCCGGCAGGGCTGCCCTGGCCCAGCAGAGGCTGCCCTTTGCCTGCCTCAGGACAGAGCTGTGCATCAAAGCATCCCAGAGGGAATACTAGCGAAATGCTCAGCCCAGGTCTGCTGCCAAACCACCACAAGGTGGCAGCATTTTAGCACACTTCTGCCAGCTCCAAACTCTCCTGCGGACATTGGGTGAAGGGGATCTAGACGATATGTATAGGAACTTTAAAAATTAATAATAATTTCATCCACTGTTTTAGTATCGTGTTTCACTAATATATAAAAAATCTCTTTATGACAGTGCATGTACCATCATTAGGGTGTTATTTAAAAAAAAAGGTTAAATTAAGCATTCTGAATATTTTAAATCTATCAAGTGGATGAAGAAATAAAAATACTTGTTTTCCCGATGATTTTAGTTAGTTTGCAACTATTTTCTACATGCTTTCCAGTTTCTCAGGATGCTGTTAGATCAGTGGCCACCCAGAGTGAATGTGTTGTTATGTTACTGATCTCAGCAGCATCACTCAGAGGTAAAATGTCACCTCCCTGCTGCTCGTCATTAATCCCAGGTTTGTACAGTCAAAGAACTCTGATCCAGTAGTCCCTGATATAGACATTTCACACTTCAGCACAGCTTAACAACACTAGATTGAGTGTTTGTGCCATGTTCCTCCATTTCTTTTTTCAGGCTGACATTTTTTTCATTGTTCTGGTAGTGTAGAAAAGCTATATTTGCTGAGGGCAGGTCCCACTGGGAAATTTTTATAATCCTGCAAGATTTGAAGGGAAAACTGTTAGAAAGAACACTAGCACTATACTTTACAATATTTTTGATACTAAGTTAGATTTCCAAAGGAAAAATATCAGGTGTCTGCTTTCTCTTTAGCAGTAGAGGGGTTTTAGAAATTATAACCCTGCTTCTGAGTCTTTTTATACCATACTGGAGCTTACAATAACTTTTTAAATTTGCACAGAAGTCATGGTAGTTCATGTGGTCCTATCAATTCCCATTCTTTTTCCCTTAAATGCAGTAAGCACACTCATAAGGGAATGAAAGAGCTGCAAACAGAGTTAGGAAAGTTCAGCTTTATTCCTGACGTGTTTTCACAATCACTGTACTGGAGCAATGCTCAACCACTAACTGTATCAGCAATTCTGACACCTGGCAAAAATGTACAAGCTTTAGGCCTAGCAAGGGACTTCTTATCTATCTCACTTACAAGCTCACACAGATGTTATGGAGGAGACAAGTGTTTTGAGTACTCACTCTAATATTGAGTCTTGCTTTAAGCAGAAAGCAAGAAGAAAATATTCAAAATTATGAGTGAGTCATGAGGAGGAAGGGAAAATGGCTAAAATCCTTCTATTCTAGGTATTCAGAATTTAGCTAGAAAGAGGAGGATGCAAGAGTGACCTAATTCTTCTCCCTAAGATCACCCACTTCGCAGTCCTTAGACTTTTTGGTGAAGGAAGTATGTCTTGGTGGATCTAGGATTCAAACAGACAGTGAGAACACTATCTGTGATTATAATGTCATATCAGTTGTCATGCCTGACTTTTGAAGGATATCTCAATAACAGCAAAAGCCTTTCTGTGATTACTCATCAGAAATCAATAGTAAAGGTAATATCACTACTTTTTAGTTTACTGTAGTCAATCTGAACCATGAGCACTGAATCACAATATTGTACCCCATTCTGAATAATATACCACCTTCACTTGGACTTAGGTTTTGACATCTTATATAAGGGGCTTAATTTATCTCTCTTTCTTCTGGAGATCTTTCTGTACAAGCTTATGGAAAATGGAAATACAAAGTTTCTCAAGATCAGACCAGAAATTCCCTAGGAAAGTCAATAACTATTTTATAAGCTACTTCTTGTCTAATATCCTACTGCTGATTTGTACTGTCATTCCCAAGTAGTCAATAGAAAGGCTGGAACTTTTCTAGATTTGCTTTCCCCCTGAGGAAAGCATCTATAATAGAAATTTGTATTATAGTGGATTAGATGCCTCAGTTAATAAAAGACTTCCATGCAGTCTCTGTTTTGAAAGAAATTTCCTCTTTTAAAGACCTTACATTCTAAAGAGAGAGAGAGACCTGAAAGAAAAAACCCTAATGATTTGACCAAGATCGTATAGGAAGTCCAAGGTAGAACTAGAACTATGCTACACTCCATTCTGCTCACCTTGGCTTCTGTGATGCTACACATTAGAGGCGTTTTGCAATTTTACAGTATTGCATTGTCCTTGGAAAGCTCTTCAGACCTGAGAATCATTGTCAGGATTATTTGTCCTGTTGTGTAACCTCATTTTCCCAGCTCACTGGCAGTGACAGACTTAGAAGTGCTGAGCTCTGTGATCTCCCAGTGACCACAGCAGCAGGTAAACTATGAAAAAGGAGCAACAGCTCCTTTTATGTATGAAGTAAAAGCTTATGAATTTTCTCTGATTTCAGTCAAAAATCTCTCTGTCTTGATTTTCTTATATAATCGATACAATCTGATAACATTCCAATTTATACTAGTGTTTAACTATACTCTTGGTCTGTGTTCATCTGTCTTGTAGATTTGTTTGTGAGAGTTTTGTACCTGGGAATATCTCATTCCATGCAAGTACACCACATCAGAGAGCTAAGCCATGGAATGTTATACAATTTTAGCACAATAATGGAATGCAAGTTGGGGAAAAAACCAAATCAAAACACAGTTCTCTGGAAATTCCTTTCTCTGTTTTCCTCTTCAGCTTTAGTTATTCACAGCATGTGCCTGCACCTTGAGAGGATCAAATGCCATACACACAAAATCTCAATTTTTAGCAGAATAGTTAAGAATACCCTCTCCCAAATGAACTGTACTTTCATGGTAAGAGGTCATAAGTAGGTGCTTTTATAGGTACTCTCCAACATACTGTAGACTTCTTCATCCAAGATAATAACTGAGAGTGGACGGAAATGCCCCAGCATCAATGGCAACTCACATTAGTATGTGAGTCAAGCAATCATCTCCTGAACATGTTTGAAGGTTATGATGAATTATAGCTGGAAGTAGGTATTTATCTCACAGGCACAGTAATTGCCTGTGTCTCTAAGAAGGCAGGGGGTTGGAGTAGAGTCCTTTTTTGAAATAGTTTATAGTGTGATATTACAAAATAAAATTGTTAGTAATCCCAAGTTATCTTGTCATACACCCTGAAGCTAGACATGGGTTTTAAAAACAGCCTGTGTAAATATTGGGACAGTTTGTATTGTACAATAAAGCCCTGAATACCTAGCCTAAGGTTCTGAACACTGAAAGGTTCACTTAACAGTTGAGCTGTAACAAGGTATTTTTGAGGATATTGCTTGTAAAGTATGTAACTAGTCAAGGCAGAGGAGCAATATAGACCCAGGTAAAATTTTCAGCTCAGATAGCTTAGCAGTGCATTTCTGAAGTTCTGCTTGTTCCTACACTGAGTGATATCTCAGTGGAATGGGCTGCCCAAGGAGGTGGTAGAGTCGCCATCCCTGGAGGTGTTTAAGAAAATGTTGGATGAGGTACTCATTGACATGGTCTAGATAGTGGGATGATGGGATAGGGAGTTAGGTAAAAAAAAAAATATCAATGACCCTGAGATTAGCTCAGATGGTTAAAGCATGGTGCTAATAACACCAAGGTTATGGGTTCAATCCCTGTATGGGGATTCACTTAAGAGTTAGACTTGATGATCCTTGTGGGTCCCTTCCAACTCAGAATATTCTGTGATTCTGTGACAGCATTGTAGGCATAACCTTAATACCCACATATTCACAGTTCGCATACTCAAGGATTTTCAGTGAGTTGTGTGGCAGCATATGAGTGCACATAACGTCCTTGACCCTGGACCCTGCAGCAGGAGGTACCAAAACGTGCTTCCTTCACTTTAATGAGGTGCCACAGTGCGAGCCATGCTCCCAGGTCTGCCCTCCAGACATAATTTGTCAAGGGTGCATGGCAATGACTGATGGGGAGGGGGGGAGCAGGGGGGCTGTAACTGAATATTCATGGGTTCAATATCTTCATGGATTGCATAACTCACAAGAAGGAATCTTAAAGATACCTAGTTCTTAAAGAATCTTAAAGAATCCCCCCACCATGTGCAGGGACACCTTCCACTAGACCAGGTTGCTCAAAGCCCCATCCAAACTGCCCTTGAACACTTCCAGGGATGAGGCATCCACCACTTCTCTGGGCAACTTGTTCAATCCTAATATCTAATGTAAACCTACCTTCTGCCAGATTGAAGCCATTCTGCCTTGTCTTACATGCCCTTATAAATTGTTCCGTTCCATCTCTCTTTTAGGCATCCTTTAGGTACTGGAAGGCCTCTATAAAGTCTCCTCCTCAGAACTTTCACTTTTCCAGAATGAATAATCCCGTATGTTTTTTTTCCATTCTACATCTGTAAAATGTGCTACCTGGATTTCCTAGCCTTGTGCAGATAGGAGACTGATAATAGTGGAGGACAAATTTTGAGGAGACAATACTGACCTTTTGACAATGGAAACTTTACATATAACATGGCAGGGAATTAAATTGCTGTGTAATAGAATTCAGCCACCTTCTGGAGAGTTAACATGCTTAGAAATGTTTCTGTTTACTGCTGTCCTTAAAAGAACCTGGAAACCTCATGTGATGGAGAAGTTGAGTGCCTTCCGAGTTCCGGAAACTAGTTGCAGCCATTAATTCTTTACGTGCTGTACAATTTAGACCAAATTAAGTCGATCTGGGAGTTTATTCAAACCTTGTGAACATTTAGGTAATATAGAAAATATAAAGCATATCGGCAGTCTGTGTTTAAAAGCATGTTTGAATACTCATAAACATGTTCTGATTGTGCTGCAATCATAAAAATGGGTCTGAAAACGGAGACATCATCCTTTACAATGACCTCTCCTTATTCTCAAGAGTGCAGATGTGGAAATGTGAGGCACAGATGATGAGTAACAGTGAAAGTAAGTCTAATTTGCAATTGCAGATGTTTTTCTATTTCATAGTAGTGAACAACTTAATTTCAAACACATTTCTGTCCTTACCCTGCTCTGAAAATGAAAATAAAAAAAGAAGAAAGTAAAAGAAAAAACAACAAAACCCCTCATCTTTTGCTATTTTGCTTTCCAAAGGCTCCAAGAGAAAGTTTTGAAGATGACTGTCAAGTGTAACACATTATTGCCTTTTTCGGAAAGGTTTTCCTATTTCACCCAAGGACCTAATGCTGTTTTCTGCTGGACTTTCCTAGTACATGATAATCTCCTGCAAACACCTTGCCCATTTATCCAGATCTGAATAGTGTGGCTGTAGTTGTAGTAATGGTGAAAGGGTTCACATACACCCATGTTCTCATCAAACTGATAGTGAACATTTTTCACTCACTAAATATAAAAAGTAATCCACACCAAAAATATAACTATGCACTTTTACTTCCACTGAATTTTCATATAAAGGAAAATTGCAGACTCTAGTTATGGGCTGAGACATATTTTCCCCAGAAGTGTCTTTTACCTCCCTAGATAAACCAACCTTTCTATCCTTTCAGTTTTCCTTTCTGTGTAACTCACTACCACATGTAAATGGAGGTGCCAGTCTTGTTTTGTGATAACCAGTATGGTCTTAATGGAGCAGTAGGAGAAAGGCAACGCCAAGGAGATCTTCAGGGACTGGATCTAAGATATATACCCTGGGAGAAAAAGGAAAATAGAAGAGTAAAAAATCATTTGTCAGTTCAAGTGCTGTCACATCATGCTCAAAACCACTAACTATTCCACACCAGCTTCTTCCACACAAGGTAGGAAGGTATAGTACAAAACCAAATAGAATATCTCTGTCTCATCACATATTTCCAATATGTTCTCTTTTCATTACAAGACCGATAGCACCAAAAACCCCAATTCCTGCTCTTTGCTTAAGCTAAAACCAAACTAACCTACCCAGTCTATGAATACAGTTTACTAGCGTTCCTATGACTAATAAATCTGCTTTCTCAGGGATCAGCCAGGTACTGTTAATTGAAAAGCAATAACTTTTTAATGGATCCTTGCCACATGGAAGCTTTACACTAATAGTGAAGGTTATTTGGTGGTTGGGTTTTTTTGGTTGCTGTTCCTTCCTACAGCAATTTCCTTAATCAAAGTCAACGTACATTAAACACTGAAGAATTTACTTAATGGAAAAGACACAGTATTTTGGAGAGCTCCATCAGAGAAACACTTTTGATCTTCCTGTTCATCAGAAACAGGTTCTGTGCAGCAGGAAATCTGTGACGCTCTATGTCTCATTTTAAAATATGAGTCATTTGATCAATTGTTTCATCTACCAGATAAATTGAAAGGAGGTTTTTCCTGGGATTGTACCAAGTGCAGAAGACCACTGGAATGCTTCAGAAGAGAACTGTGTTGCTCTACATATATTTTCTTCATTAAAAGTTCATTGCAATCACTGACACTAAAGTAAATTATTATGAATTCTTGTCTTGTTTCAAAATATGGGTTTTACTCCTGCTGTCTCACAGTTTCAGATTTTCCCAGAGCTTTCTAATGGCTCCTATGGACATTTTTAAATTGTCCCTTCGAGGCATTTTTCAAGATCACCTTTTTTCAGACAGCAAATCTGGAAACAAATTCTAGTTGGGGAACTCCAGGGCATCATCTGGAAAAGAAGGATCCCTGTGTGACCAAGTGTTTAATGGAATGTTTATGTACCACTAGAGGTATCTGGATAAGCCTTGGGCTCCCAAGATGAGCCCTAGACTGCCTGCAACAGCTCTGTGAGTCCCAACCTAGGTAAAGGATTGGTGAATGCAGAAGCAAGTTGTGCTTCCAGCTGTTCCTGACGCCATTTCATAGTGACAGTGTTTGTAGAAGTAAGACTCACCCTCCTGTCCCAATACATGACTTAATGAGGGTCACATCCAATTGACTTTTCACATGTCTGAGCAGAGACTGCAAATTTGGCGTGACCCACACACAGGCCAGTCTTAAGGGTGCTCACTTACAGTTGATACAAATTTTAGAAATTACTTTTAAAACTTGCTTTTAGAAATTACTAGGTACCTGGAATGAAGAAAAAGCTTTATATTGTGTAAGGTAAGGCTCTTTGTTGCCAAGATACTCTGGGCTGCTGAAAAATGTGAGGCTCTGTCTAAGAATCAATATGCCATGCTGACTGAATTTACTATGAATAAAAAAGTGCTCTCCTTACTTAAATTTTGCTAGCTGCAAACCACCCAATCCAAGAGTCAACTACAAAACAAAAACAGCTGAGGTATGTTTCATTTTCATAGGAGAAAAACTAATCACTCTGGAAATGCAGAGATGAAGGCCAGGCTGACATTGAGTACTGTGTGCTCTTCTGGGCTCCTCAGTTTAAGAAGGTTGNTCAGCTTCTTCTGTAACTATTTATTTGCTTTTTATTTTAATCAAAATGTGATAGATGCCTTGCACTGTAAATGCATTTCATATCATTCTTGTTCTAAAGAACATCCAATGTTATTATAATCCTGTTTTGATCAGTAAAGCAGGTCATCGTGCAGTATTAAAAAAAAAAAATCTTTGTCTATATTGACTCATAGCTCTATTTCCCTTTTCCTGAAAAAGGAGAGTGTTTCTAAACAGTGGAGTTGAGTATCTATGTAAAAGTGGCTGTAAATTCCCAGATATTCTAAAAGTCAAAAGGGCCAACTCAAATATTCTGAGTGCAAATATTAGGTATAATTCTCCAGTGAATTCTCTGATATTTTTAGTTGCAGAAAATAGATATATGAGCAGATACTCTATCTTATTAGGAAGTAAAAAAATTATCAGGGTGCAGAAAATACTGTTTTATTTAGGTGTAGAAAATATTTTATATTTTATTTCAGATTTATGTTCTGTCTCTTTACCAAAACTTTTGCACCATAATTTCCTTTTTTGACAAGTCCAATCCTGTAATATTTTGCATAGGATTATCTAATTTGCTAATCAGAAAAACTTGGAATATCTGGCAGTGATATATTTGTTTGGAGACCTTTCAAATGTCTAAATCACTGAAATTTTAATATAGGCTTATAGAATTAAATATATTTCTCTCTGTTTGCCACCTACACACATGCACACTGACATAATACATATTCTTATTCTTTTTACAGCTCATTTTTGTATGTCCTATTCTTCCCTTCGCTCATGATTACAAGGGATTTCATTGAAATAAAGCATTATCGTTGTGTCTATCAGTCAACATGCAACTAGACATCATCTGTACCCACAGCACTTTGTTGGAGAGCAGAAAACTTCAAATCAGTACTTTAGAACAAAAATTATGACATTTTTGTGAATTGCAGATATAAGAAACATGCTGCTAAATGGTCCCATCAGCAATTTGGAAATACATTGAGTCATAATTCACAGTCTACGTCTGGGTTTCTCTTACATTCAGTGTGTGTGGATGCAGTACATGTTTCCTGGGTTTCAGACAACATTTTATAGGGGAAAAAAAGATTGTCTGGGATAATTGATTACTTCAATTCCAGATCCCCCTGCACAAGGGACTAGATGGGTATATAGGAAGTTTTACCTTTAGGCAATAACTCGTGGGTTGGTAAGATCATAGTGGAGTCTCACTCTCAGATTTCCCTTAGTAAAAAATAAATTATTCACTTTGTTGTCTTTAGCAAATACATCCTCTCGTACACAAAGCTACGTAACAGAGGCTGCAGTCCAAAAAGGGACAGAACTTTATATATATGTATAACTTATGAAGCACTTTAGGCACAAAGATGATAAATATTTAGAGCTTTGGGTGCACAGTGCATGATGTGTGACCTGCATCCCCATGAGGAGGAGCAGCCCAGGCTTCAGACTTCAGAAGCTGAAAGTCACACAGAATCACAGAACATTATGAGTTGGAAGGGACCAGTCTCGGCACTTTTTGAGCTGACCTCCCGTCAGAAAGACTTTATGCCAGATACATATCTTTCTCAACTTGACATCCTAACTTATTGAGTGCCTAACTTCTATTTCAGTTATTTATTTATTAAGTACTTTGAGACCCAGGAATGATAAGATTCAGTAACCAGTAGATTATATCATCCTTATGAGATAAAAATCCAAGACTACAACATATGCTTATATTATTTCTTTATTTATTTGTTTGGGGTTTTATAATCTGTTGAGATTAATCTGGTTGAGTTAATTACTGCACCATCCTCTCTGACAGCTTGCTCATCTGTATTTTGCCAATCTGATGTGGGTGAGCCCAGAAATCCAAATACTGACCTGAAATACCCTGACTGACAAGCTGCTAGTTGATAAAACAGGGAAATGTGCTCTGGCACACATTTAGGCCATTGCAACATACAGGACAGTGGCCACTGCTGCAGGAGAAAGGGCTGGAAACAAGCCTTTCAAATGATGTTTTTCTTTGAAATCACCCGTTTATACCACAAGTTCAAACACCTTGAGGAGCATCACATGCTGCTGCAGGATTGAATGTCCTCTTAGGTATCAAGGTACCTTGCTATAAAAGCACCCTGTGTCTTCCTTCACCTCATCGGGATGCGGCAAAGCGGAAAGAGCCCAGCTGGGTCTTTGTAATGGTGGATGTTTTTAAGATGACCAGGTGATGTGGAAGAAAAGCCAGCATAACACAGGGGATCCAATGCATCAAAGCTTTCCAGGTCTTTGATCAGCTTCCTGCTGCCAACCCTCTGAGTATCAGCATGAGTCATTCACACTTCCACCTTCCCAAAAGACCTCAGCAAATGCATTAGTTACAATTTTATGTAATCAGCAGGGGGATCATGCAAGTTGTATATGTGCATGAATTTTATATACCCTGATAGCTCTGTAAGTAACTTATTGTATTCAGTGGAGAAGTGTGGCATCTGGTACTATTGTTAAGAAAAAAATAAACCATTTGTTGACAAAGTACTAACGCACAGAGTAGTATTTTGCACCCTGAAGGGAATTCAGTCTTCAGGAGAAAAATTGCAGATGTTTTTCAAAGCTGAGAATACAAAGCCTGGTCTGTTTTTTTTTTAAACATAAAACAGGTGTAACATTGTATTCACAATTCACACTTCCGCCGCCGCAGCATCACAAAAACAACAACATACTTCTTTCACCTTTATCACAAGAGAAGGGAAATGTTTGACAACTGTTTTGGCAGTCATGTGGACAGTAGTGCTGCTCAAAACTAGTGAGAGGTCTGAATCCTTTATTTTGTTTCTTCCAACTAGATTATTTTTTCAAAAGACAGCAAAGCAATAAAAGAAGAAATTACTTTACTGTAAATAAATGATTTCTTCATGAAATATGCTTTTCAAAAAGCCTTTGCCACTTCTAGGAAGTATTGTGCTGGTTCCCTTGTGCCAACAAGGCAGATGTCTCATGAAGGACATCAGGACTAAAATTTCAATACAGCAATTCATTTACACATCAGTCTCTGAAAATTAATATGGGAGCGTTTCTGCTGACTTGCTCCCCAGCAGCTCTGTGAAAGCTTGCTCATTAAGACCACCTGCTCTGTCACAATGAGGTATTGTAGTCACAATGTTATTCCATAATGAAGTTATTTGTTTCCCTCTTAAACAGGAATATCATCCAAGAGCATTAATTAGGAGTACTAAAAGATAAGGACAGAAACAATGTTGATTCCCTTGTATAAATATTATTTCTAAGATATAACCTGTAAATATTGTCTCACACACTGGAACACAATTCACATCTTACCAAGATAAGGAAAGACTGAAGGCACAGCTCAACCCTGAGGAGTATCCTAATAGTAGAAAGTAATACTGATTTGATGAGATCTTCCCATCAGATGATTTTGACACCAATATTTTATGTAAATCACGCTTGTGTTTTTCTTGAGAATTTAGTTTGGAAGCCATTGTCAGCTCATTTTTTAGAGTCCTTTCACCATCCTTTTCACCCTTCTCTGGACCCTCTCAAGCAGTTCAACATCTTTCTTAAACTGAGGAGCCCAGAACTGCACACAGTACTCAAGATGTGCTCTGACCAGTGCCGAGTATAAGGAAAGAATAACTTTCCTAGTCCTACTGGCCACACTGTTCCTAATACAGGCCAGGATGCCTCTTAGCCACCCGGGCACACTGTTGGCTCAGTTAAGTTTTATGTCAACCATTATTCCCAAATCCCTCTCCATTTCACCACTTTTCAGACACTCATCCTCCATCCAATAGTGATGCATGAGATTGTTATGTCCAAGTGAAGAACCTGGCATTTGGACTTGTTAAATCTCATACTATTAGAATCTGCCCATTTCTCTAGCCTATCAAGGTCTCTCTGAAGTGCCCTTCTACCCTCTGGCAGTTCAACATTTGCCCCCAGCTTGGTATCATCTGCAAACTCGCTAATGGAGGACTCAATTCCCCTGTCCATATCATCAATAAAGAAGCAGTCACATAACAATAGAAAAAAGATAGTGAAGGAGTGCACTAACACAGGAACAAAAACATAGGAAAAAAAAGCCAGGAGGACAAGATTTTCCCTCATCTTTGCCCAGATATATTTTTTTGCCCAGAGAGTGTAAGAGTAGTCAACATTCCATGACCCAGTAATGGGAAGATTTTCCAAACGTTCTTCTTGTGATTATTTTATTTTGATCTATTTGTCAGAGACATGATGTCACTGACATCATTTTAAGAAACTATAAGGAATATATAGCTACTCAGTTCAAAAGTGACCGACAGCGCATGACCTTGGCATGGAGATAGGTTTATGTTGTTGATTTACTGTAATGAGTTCCTCCTGGGTTTGGTAATTAATATCTCCTGTGTTAAGTGCGTCATGTCATTGCATTAATAAATCTCATCCTGTGCAGAAAGAAGTTGAATTTCCTCAAGTGAATGTGCTACTGAATTTATATGTACAAAAAACAATACCTCCCTATTCCCTTCCAGGGAACTAAACCATTCAGTGACATATTCTGTCTTTACTAAGGTTCAATATCACCCTTCCTGATTCTACTGACTTTAATCTCCCAGATATTTGCTG
>WEKX01001276.1:16054-33214 GCA_013390025.1 Pitta sordida
CATGTAGAGAAAAGGGAATAGAGTCTCTCAGGCTAAGATTTAGAAAACAACCACCAAGGGGCTGTGGCTGGTCCTACCGAGGCAAATAGAATTCTTACAACAGATTTTTTAAAAGAAGCAGAGTTGCATCTGCACTGGATGGTTTAGAAAACACTGTCCTGCTGTTTTCAATTATCCCTTTACAAAATAATTACCTATATTTTATGTTCTACATGTTGTTTCACAGCCTTTGTAAAATGATAAGGAATTTACTGTTAGAAAAACTTCACTTGTGTTTTCCAATATGGGAAAGAAACCTAGAAAACGGTGTGTTTAAATTTAATAATATTTCTAATTTGTATTTGCCTGGCTAGTCAAATGATAGCTGATTGAGCTCACAAAGTCAGCCACTAATTTAGACACATCTCCATGGCTAAATCATATCAAGTCAGCTTTTTAGGGTCCTCACTCAAGAACCACAAGTCTTTCACCCGATTCCAGCAAAGGTGACTCTCAAAAGGAGCTCAATGCACTTTTCCATAAATAATATTTTCAAATGAACAGTCTAATGTTTTCAAAAAAAAAGATTCCACCATAACTTTTGAGGTAAAGACAAACTAGTAAGGAATAAAACAAGTTACTTTGCCTCTGGTAAAGCAAAAAATACCTACTGTGAATTTCCACTTTCTGTGTGTGCTAGGCTAGCCTTTTATTCCACCTTTGCCTTCAAAATATGCATGCAACTCCCAAATAATGTGACAGAAAACTGTGGGCTCAGTGGGAATCAATGAGCAAAAACAACTTCATCCTGAATTAGAGCTAAAGGCCTGACGGGAAAAATATGCTGGCTCTGTTTCACAAAAAGGCCAAAAGGGAAATCACTGTTGAGAGTGATAGTTGAGCAAATCCTGTGCAGAGGAACTAGACTGGTCTTCCACACAACTTATTTTTGGCCACCTTCTCCCCTGCCCCCTCCTCCACCCACTCCCCCCCCAAGAAATCATGTCCTGTGGAAAGCTAAATACTGTAGTCTTCCCAAATGAGGCATGTCATCATCTGAAACATTTCTGTTGCTAAGAAACTTGCTAACATTAAAGCCAGGACAATTTATTAATCAGCCTCCTGCATTGGTTAAGACATGTTCAGGACAGTGTCCTGTCCTTTCTGTGTTCTTGTGAATTGGCGGGAGGCTGAAGCTAATGAACTGGTTCCATTCTCTGAAGTGTCTGCAAACAGCAAACTAACCATTTTGCCTTTTTGTAAGCTCCCAAAAACAGAGCTGGCTGGGTAATTGAAATAAAGCTTTGGCTTCTTATAATGGGGAGTTTCACCCAAAGTGGACAGAACTCTAGATGATCCTATGGGTTCCTTCCAACTCAGAATAACCTGTGAACCTGTGAACTGAAAAATACTAGGTAGTTACATATTTCAAGGGTCTTACACTAAACAGTCCTGCAGAACGTCAGTGCTCATTGCCCTTCTGTAGCTGGACAGAGCTACATACAGTTCATTCAATCATCTATTTTAATATAGAATGTGATCTTTTTAAACCACAGTATCAAATTCCAAAAATGCTGAAAAGAAAATGCAAATCATGGACTGTATAAAAGGTTTACTTAGAGGTAAAATGATTTCCTCATGTAGGGCTGATTACTGTGGCATAGGTTCAATGAGTTAAATGATGTGTGCTCAGAGCACTGGCGTCAGATTTTTCCAGAGAATAAGTAGGATACTAGGCTTTTGAGACTGAAGAGTTCACTTGTGTAAGTCTGTAAGTGGTGAAAAGCACCTGGGGTTATTAACATGATAACAGGACTGGTCATCAGGAGAACTTGGTAAATGTGTATTAGCTGGATATCTTTGCAAAAATTTTATATTTTTTTCCTTGATTCGGGGTCAGGGATAATCAAGACATTATGAACAAAACTGTATAGAGAGTAATGCTTTCCAGTCTACATCGTCTTTTTCACGAGATCAGTGATGTGCCTGAAATGGATGAAATTTGGACCCATTTCCAATTATTTCCTATTAGAAAAGGTATTGTATTTCTCTGAGACTGATACACACGGGCCTGTACTCCTGCTTCCACATATGGTGTCCTTTTACCAGAGAAACTCAATAGCAATGGAACACCTTGTGATTGATCTCCTTTGAATGTTAACAAGCAAAGAACATGCCATTAATAAAATCCAAAGTATGAAAATATATCTGTCATCAGTATGATGAATCTGACCCATAATTCCACAAATCAAATTCCTCTGTGAAAGCAATGGCTGTTCACAGATCAATTTATGAATTCAGAGTAAATCAAAAATGAACTGCCCAGAAGCTAAACATCAAGTCCATCTAATTTAAAAAACATTCCAGTTGCTAGGTCGGATTATTCACATAAAGTCTACAGTTTACTTATGCCTACAGCTACAGGTGGGAGTCAGCATTTTAAACACCCTTTCCAGGAAAAACTGGATACGTGGTACAGCTACAAAAATGAGTCATTGCAATAGGAGTGAGTTTGACATGGACATTTGCTGTACACTCAACCATAGTCTCTGTGAGTCTGCTATGACCTTCTTCCTGGAAGGGTTTTTCTCCCAAACAGGGGAGTGATCCTTGCAGTGGTGGTGACAAGCAAAAGAAATAAAATGGCTTTCTGAAGCCTATTCTGACCCACGCAGAAAAATATTCCCTATTGCTACTATTGCTACAGAGCCAAGGGACTTAGGCTTAGGGTAAGATACTAATGATATATAGCTTACAATTAACAAACTATTAATGAGAGGATTTAAGGTCAGAGGATCTCTTGAGTTACAAATTATTATGGTTGATTTTTATTGTTGTTTTTCTAACTGGAAAGAAGATATTAATAGTACTGCCTTATTTTTTTGCAAAATCAATCTTTCTTTCAATCATCTTTCACCATACTTGTGCAATAGCTTTCTTTATGTGTGAAAATGAAGAATGAAATCCCATAGATGCACAGGTGGTGATCTTGTTTTCTGATGATTTTCCCCCTCCACCCCAGGAAGAATTTCAGTTCCCAGGCAGCTATATTTATGCTACCTATATAGTGCAGGAAGAAAGGTGTAAAACTGAAAGCTGGAAAAAACCCCTCATGATTTTGCTGTTAAGAACTAGATTTTGGGAAACAATGTCCTGTGCTTGTTTCAGAAACTCTTTCATATAAAACTTAGAAATAGCTCCATGAGAACAGACAGGACTTGCACCTTTGCCACCATAGTGTTCTGCCTGTTATGCCACCATGTCTGCCCCCTCTCCTGTTACTACCTGTTCCTAAGACTATAAATTTTCAGTAATTTAGCTACTCCAGTTGAAAAAGTATATTGTCCAGTGATTAGGGAAGTTCCCATAAAGCCAGTCCTCTTCCTCCACCCTCTGCTGCATATTTTAATGACAGTTCTAGCCTCTACACAATTACAGAAATTATGAATTATGTGTCCAGCTTTTGAAGGGAAAGACTGAGCTCAGTATCTTATCCTAAGCATAGCTTTTCAATCTTTCTTTCTAGCTTTTCAGATGCATCAGATGAAAAAAGTGTTTTCCTGTCAATCCCCCCTCTCTCAAGTACTTGGTATTAGATGGTATAAGCACTCCTCATCTATATTCTCTGTTGAAAATCCTGTACTGAGTCATGGAAAGACCTCGCAGTATCACAGTATCACAGTACTAGTAAGATTGGAAGAGACCTTAGAGGTCATCAAGTCCAAGATTCAACACCCATCATCTAAACCATGGCACTAAGTGCCTCATCCAGCCTACTCTTAAACACCTCCAGGGATGGTGACTCCACCACCTCCTTGGGCAGACCATTCCAATGGCAGATCATCCTTTCAGTAAAGAATTTCTTCCTAATGTAAAGTCTAAATCTCCCCGGATGGCCACACCATTCCTGATGCAGGCCAGGATGCCATTGGCCTTCTTGGCCACCTGGGCACACTGATGGCTCATGTTAAGTTTCCTACCTACCAGCACTCCCAAGTCTCTTTCTGTCTGCTCGCTCTCCAGCCTCTCCATCCCCAGCCAATAATTCTGCATGGATTTGGGTTGTTGAGACCAAGGTGTAGAACCTAGCATTTGGACTGGCTGAATCTCATCCCACTGGAATGTGCCCATCTCTCCAGTCTATCCAGGTCCCTCTGCAGGGCCGTCCTACCCTATAACAGATCAACACATGCTCTGAGCTTGGTATCATCTACAAACTTGCTTATGATATACTCAATTCCATTGTCCAGTTCACCTGACCCAACATGGATCCTTGGGGGACACTATTAGTGACCAGTCACCAACTGGATGAGACACAATTCACCACCACTCTCTGGGCTCAGCCATCCAGCCAGTTCCTGCCCCAGCACAGAATGCTCCTTTCCAAGCACTGGGCTGCCATCTTCCCCAGGATTATGCTGTGGGAGACTGTATAAAAGCCTTTACTGAAGTCCAGATACACTACATCCACAGCCTTTCTCTTGCCTTTCTACCAGGCAAGTTACTTGGTCTTAAAAGGAGATCAGGTTGGTCAGGCAAGACCTACCCCTCTTAAATCCACGCTGATTGAGCCTTATGTCCTGGTCATCCTGCAGGTATTGCATGACTGCACCCAGAATTATCTGCTCCATAACTTTACCTGGAACCTAGGTCAGGTTAACAGGGCTGTAATTTCCTGCATCATTGCTCTGTCCCAGCTTGAGGATGGGGGGTCACATTGGCCAGCTTCCAGTCATCCGAGACTTCAACTGTATTGACAGCCAATACTGTTGATAAATGATGTAAAACAGCTTAGTGAGTTCATCTGCCAGCTCTCTCATCATCCTAGGGCCGATCCCATCCTGTCCCATGGACTTATGAGGATCCAAGCAGGTCAGCAGGTTTCTAATTTCTTCCTCCTGTATTACAGGGGGACTATACTGAACCCTGATCCCATCCACTAGTTTGGATGTCCAGTTGTCCTGTAGACAATATGCCCTACTGCTGAAAACAGAGGCAAAGGAGGCATTAAGTACCTACTTCTGCCTTATCCTCGTTTTCAGTCACTATAGTATTTCCCTCCACATCCAGTAAGGAGTGAAGGTTGTTGCTGCCCCTTTTTTTTTGTCATTAATATATTTATAAAAACACTTCTTATTGTCCTTCACAGAAGTGGCCAGTTGAAGTTCCAGCTGTGCTTTTGCCTCCCTAATTTTCCTCCTACATGACCAAACAATGTCTTTAAATATAACTCAATTTACCTCCCCCTTTTTCCAAAGGTGGTACACCCTCTTTTTTTCTCTTAGTTCCTTCAAAAACTCCTTACTTATCCAGGTTGCTCTTCTTCCCCTACAGCTCATCTTACACCACATCGAGACAGCCTGCCTCTGCACTTTCACGATTTCATTCCTGAAGTACATCCAGCCTTCCTGGACTCCCTTACTTTTAAGATTTATTTCCCAAATTAGTTCTCTAAATAATCCAAAGTCCACATGCCAAAAGTCCAGTGTGGGTCTTCTGTTCATGCCCTTCCTTGATTCCCTGTTTATTGAAAATTCAATTATCTCATGATCACTGCTTCCCAGGCAGCCTCCGACCACACCACCACCAACAAGCCCTTCTGTATTCATTAACAGCAGGTCAAGCACAGTCTTGCCCCTGGTAGGTTTGCTCACCAGCTGTGATAAAAAGCAATCTTCAGCATACTCTAAGAATCTTTTGGACTGTCTTCTCTCAGCTGTGTTAAGGTCCCTGCAGACTCTGGTTCCCATCTCAATATTTTGTCCACGTGCTCCTAGGTCCTGGATATTAAATTCTAAGGTGATCATTACCAGCGCCAAATTGAAACTACTTTTTTTTGCTCTATCATTCTCCAGAATCATCCTTCAAACTCTCAGAGAGAATTTAGTGTTATCTTCATGCCACACAACCTTCTGCAAAGCCTTATACTGTCCTTGACATAGTCGTGAGTGAGTATGAACAAGCGTCTTTCGCGTGAATATACCAGATGATACCTGCCTGGGCCATGAGGCCCTACCCTTCCACAACCCAACCTGGTGCCCACAATAGTCCAAGCCTGGTGCCCACAATAGTCCAAGCCAAGCCAAGCTGTGGCTTCTTCTGTACACATGTGCAACAGTCAGGCTACCTTGTAGATCACCTTATATGTTCAAGTTGAACTATAGCTATCCACACGGGGGAAGTCATGTTCACAGACTGTGGTTTCTAACCCTCAGAATATTTGCTGGATGTTGCAATGCCTCTGGCACAACTGAGCATGAGGTACCATTGGCTGACAGGAAAGACCTGGCAGGAGGACAGGAAACAACACTGCTCTCTCTGTTTAATTGTCACCATATTTTGTTCATTTTTGTATGCAGAAACCTCTTAATTCAATATCGATACACAACTACAAGCAATAGAAAATCAGAATCATATTTTACAGATCAGGGACCAGTAGAACTGAACACTTACCTAACTTCATAAGGATTTCACGTCAGCCTGTGCCTGGCAGAAACAAAGAGCAGGAGAATCTCCAAAATGAAAAGCCAGTTCCCAGTTCAAAAATGTAGCAGAAAAGCAAGAAGTTTCTACTTCTAAAATTCAGCTGCTAGAGAAATGAGCAATATGATGTTGAACTGCTTGAAAGGGTCCAGAGAAGGGCGACAAGGATGGTGAAGGGACTGGAGAGCAAGTCCCATGGGGAGTGACTGCGGGACCTGGGGTTATTCAGCCTGGAGGAGATTCAGAGGTGACCTCATTACTGTTTACAACTACCTGAGGGGAAGTTGCAGTTGGGTGGGTGTGAATCTCGTCTCTCAGGCTGCCAGCACCAGAACAAGAGGATATGGTCTTAAGCTGCACCAGGGGAGGTTTAGACTGGATATTAGGAAGAGGTTTTTCACAGAGAGAGTGATTCCCTCAGTGGAATGGTCTGCCCAGGGAGGTTGTGGAGTCGCCATCTCTGGAGGTGTTTAAGAAAAGACTGGATGAGGAACTCAGTGACATGGTCTAGATGATGGGAGGCTCAGATGGACAGAGCATGGTTCCCATGGCTCCGGGGTTGGGGGAGCAATCCCTGTGTGGGAGTTGCTTGGGAGTTGGACTAGATGGGCTAGATGGACTAGACTTTGTGGGTCGCTTCCAACTCGGAATAACCTGTGAACCTGTGAATAAGGCAGAATAAAGGAGAGTTGAGCCCCCGGAGGCAGCTTTCCAAGAGCCCAGTGCAGCAAAAACACATTAAGGAATAAACTTTCATTGAGTAGTAAACACAAACAGAGGTGATCAGGGAAATGCAGGGATTGAGAGAGAAAATAAGTGGGTATGAAGACAATAACCTTGGAGATGAAACACTAACCTTGTGTCAATCAGGGAATACAAGATACAGCCCTAGAAAACCACTAGTGAAAATGATACCTGGCCTGCACAAGCTGTGAAGACAAATAAAAGCTTTTACACTCATATAAAGCAGTAATCTTGCTGAGGGAACACCGTAGACTTTGAAAGACAGGGCAAGCATACAGAACCAGGAATCTCAATTACTTCTTTACATCTATGCTCACCAGGGAGATTGGAGGAAGAAGGAATAATTTTGCTGCATGCAAACAGGGAAGGAGAAAAATAACAAGTGAGGAGGGTACTGGAAGAATCAGAAAGAAATTAGAGTAGACAAAAAACCTTCAGGACTTGACAAAACAGGATCTCAGAAGAAATTAGAAGAGGAATAATTTGCAGACACATATTTTCAACATTTTCATTGATGATAGATAGGGACTAAATAGAAATTAATCTGACCTCCCCTGGTTTAGGATGTTAACACGAAAGGAACCATGAAAAGATAGGCTTTTAAAAAATGGTTAACAAATGTTTTCCAGTGAAATCATGAGCTGATTGTGCTATCGTTTTATTAATGAGACATGAACAGATTTTTTAATAAGTAAATAATTAAATCCTACTACAATAAGCTTCAACAGTCCACATCTTGAGTACTGTGTCCAGTNGGATGTGCATTCGGCCACTGCACGGGTGTTAGATGGTGAGTTGGACTAGATGATCCTTGTGGGTCCCTTCCAACTCATAATATTCTGTGAATCTGTGTGAAAAGAATAGAGGGGAAAATTATGTTCAAGTTTTGTTCAAGTTTTTCTCTCAACTGTTTGACTGTTTTTATTTCAGAAAGCTGGCCTTTAACAAATGTCCTCATGGACCAACCCTGTTTTCAGCTGGAGACTGTAGTGAAGTCACAAATCCATAATGATGACATAAAATTGTTGCTGTAGAAACAATAGCTATGTCACAGGTTCAACATCATCATTTTTCCAAGATTCAGAAGAGGGTGAGAAAGTCTGTGGAAGTAACAAACCTTACTTGAAAGCATGTCTTTCATAAACAAGTACATCAAACTATAGAAAAGAATACTGTTGCTGTTAATTGGGGACACTTGGATATTTTTAACCTTGAGGCCTCACTAAAATGTAGTAACTGGTATGAAATGTGACAGTGCAATGATTTATCTCTTTGGTGGGGAACATGAATGCCATCGAACCTGTGCTTGAAGGCTACAAAGGGAATGTGCTTTTTATACTGGATCTAAGGTTAGATATTGTCCCTGAGGCATTGATGACAGTTTTCTTGAACTTTCATTACAGTATGTGAGATTTTATGTCAAAATTTAATGATTCTTTATTAATATCACGATATCACAATTTTTGCTTAAAATACATCTATAAGGACAAATTTGAAAATATGAACTAAGCATGTCCTGAAGAAAAACAGAGACCCAAACTTCCAAACTTTAACTTTTTTTAAGATATTTCTTTTGTGTTTTATTTAAATCACATTTTCATTGGGCTGACTTCTGACATTTTTGTTTGCTACTAGCAAAACTGCCCGTAGAAATTAATGCAAAATAGAATTCGAATATTATAAATAATAGATACTATTGGACACTTGTTTTTTAACTTCTCCATACCTGTAGATAGTCGAAGGGTGGCAAGTACGTATTGGTGTCCATAGCAAGGCAACACATTATCATCATTGTTGTTGTTGTTGTTGTTATTATTATCCAATAATTTATTTGTTTAAAAATTATAGCATAAATAAGTGAGAAAGGATTATATTTTCTGAAAGTACTGGAATTCTTTACCAGTTTAAGTATGGGGAAAAAACAAGCTCAATCTGAGGGCACCTTTTGCAGTTGCAAATTTTGCCAACCCTGTCACTGGTGAACATGCCAGGAATATTCTAGCATCTTACTACAAAATACCACTCAGAATACAAATGGACTGGAAAACTTCATTCCTTGTACTATGAACACTACACAGGTGAAGCTGTCATCTTACTTTTCTCAGCATTTATTTAAAAAAAACCTTTTTTTTCCCTAGAAAATTTACCAGTAGTATCAATAGGGCTGGAAGGGACTCCCGGAGATCATCTTGTCCAACACCCCTACCAAGGCAGGTTTACCTATAACAGAAGGAATGGAATCTGTCCAGAGAATGATACTGCATGACCTCCCTGGGCAGCCTGTTCCAGTGCTCTGCCACCCCCAACGTAAAGAAGTTTTTCCTTGTCTTGAGGTAGAAGTTCTTGTGGTTCAGTTTATGGTCATTATTTCTTGTTCTATCACTGGGCACTGCTGAAAAGAATCTGCCACCATCTTCTTGACACCTGCCTTTGAGATACTTAAATGTATAGACAAGATAATGTATTAATTGTTGACTCAGCTAGCAGCTTAGATTTGCCAGTCCAATCTTTAGTCCTTAACAAAAAAGGTACTAGTTTTGCAACATCTCTGCCTACATGCAAAAAGTGCAGTAACAGAAACCTCGTTTTCCTTTCCCCCAGACTACTTGAAAAGTAAGCATTTTGACAAGTTTCAGAAAACACACAAATATATCAGAAACTCCAGTCTGCCTATCCAGAACTGACAAAAACCCAGGCTGAATCCTGGAGAGTATCACTCCATTATGATTGTGCTGAAAGGATGACATAAGAGAAGGCATCAGATCAAGAGAGGATACAAAATCAACCAGTAGACATGGAGAGAATACAGTACATGAAAATGTGGTGAAATATTTTAACTATTAAATAAAAGCCATGTGCAATTTATTTTAACAATTAATCTGTAGAAGGAGTATTCAGCTGTACTAGTTTCTCCCAAAGCTTTGCATTTAAGAGTATGTGTTTTAGGTAAGTCAGATTTTCCAATGCCAAAAGCAAAAAGTGACATGATTTCCAGATGTAGATTTTAGTAGATCATGTTGTCAGATCTGAGCAGGTTAGTAATTGAAGTAATTGAAGATGTATGGAACACAATCTATTGTCAAATAATACTAGACCTCCAGCGAAAAGCAGAAATCACATCTTTCCAACACAGGCTTTTCATTCTGGGAATCAGCTTGGACGTATGAATTGAAAACATCCGATTTCCCTTCCAAATGGAAAAATTCAAACAAACAAAAAGCAGTTTCCTGGAATACTCTCTATATGCACTGTGTTTATTTCCCCACATTCCTGCATTTGCTTGTTATTTTCTTTTAGAAAACATGTACAAATTATGCAGTTTCCCTAACCTACCCCACTTAGTCAGAGCAGACAGACCTGAACATCAACTGTTTGTATTCAGCTCAGTGCTGCTCAAAATAGTTTATAGGTGGGTATAAACTGAACCATCAGAAATAGGATCTCAATCCTTTGAAATGTCAGCAGATCAAGTACACTGCAGAAGAAGGAGCTGAATTTTCAGTCCAGAAGACTGCATCATTTTCAAAAGCTCAAGATTATTTAGGTGAGCTGATTTACTAACATGGCAACTAACGAGATTTGTGCTCCAAAGTTTGATTTATACTTTGAATTCATCTTGTCAGACTGGCTGTAAATACTGTCTGCTAAGAGCAACATTTCACATGGTCTGTTTTCAGATTGCTCAGAAGCCCACAGTAAGGTATGTCATAAACATCAGACTCAAATTCTGGTTTGTCCTGGGCCACCACTTAAGAAAGCAAAAAAGGATACAGCTAAAGGGGATGTTAGTGGGTGGCAAGAACTTCACCCAGGATCTGCAAAACCTAAGCAGGTATCTCAGTTCAGGATATCCCTGTTTACCTGCTTCACAAGCTGGACAAGCACATTATGGAGCGAAAGCACCAGACCAGTGACTGGTCTTCTCCTCTTCTCTTTACTGACATCAAGGACCAGGATTATCTAATGCTGATAACATTAACTCACTGAAACCAAATGAAAAATGGTCTTGAACTACAGCAGATCTTTGATTTCAGCCTAGGGCACAGAATGAAATGAACACACCCTTCTCTCGTTCTGCCCTAAAAAAAAAAAACGTGACTTGGGCAACTTTGACACTGTACTGAAGATAAATCAGAGAGGAGAGAAAGGCAAAAAAGGGCTCTTTATTTCCAAATGCTGTCAGGCAGCTTCACAAAGTTGTTCTTTCACACATTCATGCCTTTAGTCTTTTATTATTGACTAAATCTGAATATCACAATGAAAAAACAAAGTGTTGAGATGAAAAATATTTTGATTTTTTTTCTCTTTCATATTCTAACTTTAAAAGTTGCTGGGAATGTTAATGAATGAATAAAATAGAAACACATTTTAGAAAGAGGGCAATGTGTTTTCAGTAAGGTTAGGAAGTACAAGTTGCAGTTCAGGTATATAACATGAACTTAAAGTAATGATCTGCAGACAGCCTCCCACAGGGAAGTTGGTGCTATATATAACAAAGGCAGTTTGTTGCATATTTTTCTGTCTTCAGCATGTTTGAAGATCATCAGAGAACAACAGAAAATGTAGCAAGGACAGACAAAGTTCTCCAAATGGCAGCATTAAAAGGCTGCATGTTTCACAACAATGTGTCCAATTTCCTTTTGGATCCAGTGGCTGATTGAGTTAAGCATAGAGTATGTCTATGCTGCATTTTCATACCTGCTCTGGACTAAAGTTCACATAAAGAGACATAATATTTCTTCACATGGGTAACTTCATTTCTCACAGTGGGCAAGGACAGGTCCTGTTTGTAGGTGCTGGATGCTGCCAAGTTGCAGCAGCCCAAGTCAGGAAGAGCTATGTCACCTCTGAAGTCTGTCCCCATGTATTTCAAAGCAGAGCCGGGGCTCAGCATCCCGGCATCTGCCCTGCAGCAATCCCTTACCACACAAGAGCTTCCCTAGCACAGCTCAAATCCTTAGTACAAAGGAGGCATTGAAAAGCAAACCATTTTAATCTGTGGGATAGAAAGAGTTTCTGCAGCTGAGTTGACAATTCTTCCTCTTAAATATTGATTGAATGGTCATCTGTTATAATGATGGCTAAAACAGTCAAGAGAACGGTACAAATATTGCTGTTTTCATTTATAAATTTAAAAAACTCTTTCTCTGCTTGCCACAAAATAATACTAAACTTCACAGCCTCCGTTCTTCAAACATAGTTGTCCAGGCAGATTTGGGGGAGGCTATCTTTCCTTTTGCTTTTTGTGTTGTGAAAACAGAATGTTTCACAAACTGGTGGCAAATTTGTAAAGGCTAATGATTTGGTGCCAAACGTCTACTCCAGATCTCCACCTCCAGTGCTATGGAAGATAATAGCCTGTAACCCAGGCTACCTCAGCAGGCTTGCTAACTTACCATGTCAACAGGGAATGTTTATCCCGCGCATGCAGGAGCAGTTTTACCTCAAGACGTTTGGCATAGAAGAGCTGATAAATTCACAGCATGTATTCAAACACTGTTTTCAGAAAAACATTTCCACTTTTATTCTGACAATGCTCAAATGTGGCTGAAGTAATGTTCACAAAGTGAAAGAGGAGACAGGGCCATGAAGCACAGATTAAAGAGAAATCGTAGCTGAATCATGTGTGATTTTCCACCTTCATCAAATACAACAGGCTTGCTTATTGTACACTGGAAGGATACAAATGAATGTGGCTGTAACTTGGACAACGTCTGGGCAGTACTAAAGATAATGACTATAGCTAATAAAAGGGGACAGTACAAATACAAGTAAGAAAATTAACATGATGTTGCTCAGAGCAGCTTTAAAATAGCCTCAAACCATGAAAATACCTGCGTAGCATAATAAAAATAATTGTAAGAATAAGGTAAAAGCACCATTTCATCGTGCTACACCAACAAAATTACCCCTGAAAATTGAATGTTGAGGTCTAATTGATGCAATTGAGAAAGACAGAAGATAAGCTGAGTGCTTAATGACTATGATGGGAGCATCACAATGTAATTGCAATGTACATATTTTTGCCACAATGTATCATCACATCACCTCTTTTCCTCTGGAAAAAATATATTTGTTTGAATGGAAATGCATAAATTCCCATTTCCCTTTGTTTCCTTCCAAAACCTGAGTGCCATCCTCTGTCATCATGTCAAGGAGCTTCAGTTTTGGGTAGCTGTAACACAGTGTTTATTTTGTCATATCTGCACCACAGAAGTCATGAATTTGCTCAGTCTGTAAATTTAACAGGTCCAAGGAGAACTATGAGGTATGTCTTGCAAGGACATAATGTTTCTTCCCCAAATTCAGGCCCCTCATATATTACAAAATAACCTTAGTTGAGATACTTGATGCCAAACCTCATCAGTGAAGAAGGAAACTGATTTTTCCCTTTCCATCATTTAAACAACTCATCTATCATTTTCATTATGTGTAAAATGAAAACAATACTAGTCTTCTTCCCAAAGGCATCATTAGACCCAGCTCACTTGTTTCCTCTAAGAAATTCCTCAGATTAAAGTAAAATGGTTTTGTTATTTTTGTTGTTGTTATTATTATTATTATTTTGTCACTATTAAGGCATTACATGGAGTCATAAAAGAAATAGCAAAAAAATTTTTTCTGTCAATCCTGTGAGATTTCATTACTAGTGAAGGGATGTGGTTGAAAATATCTTGTTTCTTGCCATATTTTCTGATGGAGTTTCTTCCCTCTCTCTTGAAGCAACTTTCTGAAGATTGTTACTGCTCTTCTTGTGTGAAATAAGAAAGAAAAAGAAAAGGCAAATACCTATTTTGCTTTTTTTTTCTTTAAGAGGTTAGCTTTTTGACAGGATGTTAAAACTCAATTATTTCAGCAGAAGTGAGGATTTCCTTATTTAAAAAAGGACTGTTTCTGAAGAGGACCTTTAAAATCAGTCAATAAATAAAAAGAAGTAGACAAAATATATAACCCGCTTTGCTGATCATATATGTACTACTATTAAAATCGGCAGCATGTCTTTGCAATGTTGCTTATTGTTCTTTGTTAAATCCATACATGCATTGCAAATCATTTCTGTGCATCAGTGGTAGATCTTTCAAAAATTTTGTACATAAAATTATGAGGAAAAGTAAAAGATAAGGACCAGGCTGCCTCAAGATGCCTACTTCAGCCATTCCCAGCAATAAATTATGTTAAAATACGAATTTCCAGCTGAATGCAGGCATAAATAAACAGAAAGTACCCATTTCCATGGAAACAGCTAATCTAAAATCTGGGCAAAGGAAATACGTGAGTTCTTACCTGACTATGTCACCTTTAACATGATGTCTGTGAGGCATCTCCCCAGAGGAGAAGAACTGAGGGCAAGCCAGACCACATGGCCTAAGTCTGGGGTGATGGATAGATATCTGCATTCCAGTGTCGTAAGCCCATGGAGGGTGGGAATAATTTGCTATTGCAACAGTTATGTAGCACTATCAGTATGCCCTTACAGACATTCGTGGTGATTTAGGACAGGGAATCATGCTTGAAAGATGCATTAATCACTGCAAATCAACTGGATAATTTCTCTTAACAATTTTATATGACGGATAGAGAAAGATGCAACTGTATTTATCACAGCTTAAAGGTGGCACTGGCACCCAGAGTGAAGATCACTGGAGCACTTGTAGCACTCATAGCCCTTTTGTTATTTCCACCTAAACTGAACATTTCTGGAAAGCCAGGGCAAAGACAGAGCAAATAAAATTCATAATGCAAATGTGAATGTGAATGTATGCTCTGTTATAGGGGGAAAGAATGGACTTCTCTCGATCCTAAAAATGTTAAATTTTTAAGAGATTTTATAGAAAATTTGCAAGATTTGGGTGCCAGCAGAACCAGCTTGGGAAGGGAGGCAGGCCTCCCTGAGAAAGCCTTGAAAGTGGCCAGATGAAAATGAGCTCAGATTTGGCCAAGTGATGGGTCCTTGAGAACAGCATTTTGCAAATATGTGACAAATTTTTTTATCATATAACAAAAGCATTCAGAGTGAATATAAGCTGTTCTCTGAATGCATGAGCTGCTAACTGACAGGCAGGCTGTGTTCACATCTTCTCAGGTACATACTGAGTGAGCCATATTCTTTCTTTATTCACTGCATAGTAAAAAGCACATAAAAAGCCATATTGCTTCACTTGGACTCCTGCAATGATTGAAAAATGTGATTAAGGAAGTTTGGGGAGAGCACTGTGATGATTTAGAGGTTGCTACAGGCCCAGATAACTCAGAAGGCCCTGCTGTTTTCTCTACGGATCTGCTAATGCAAGCCTGAAGTCACCCCATACTAAGGCAGCAGGAGGTGAGAATCCTTATCTTCTATAAAAGCAGAAAATACCATGAATGCCCAATAGGTGCCATCAAGACCACAGACTGCAGGATTCAAGCATTAACGTAGTCATTATCTGAATTCTGCCAGCGGATAACTGAGATTGCCAAGTGTAGGGGACTTAGCTTACCATAGCCTCTGTGCTAAAAAGACTTTCTTTTTCTCCCACTTCTGTGCTCTATGCACTAAAGTCTGACTTAAGCTTTGTGAGATTAATTCTGGATCACTGTGCTCTTGATTATGTAATTTGTCAAGATGTACTACTAAAGGAAAAGCAAGTGCTCAGTACAGCTTCTCACATCAGAGTTTAGAAGCCCAGTGGATGCACTGATTTTGCATCAGATGACTGTGACAAAAAAGTGATAACCATTTTTGTGCCCAGTTCAAAGCATCTAGGATGGGTGCTTTGCAGCTGATTGGTTTTCAGTCGTCAAACTGCAAACGACATACTCACGGGGGAATAAGAGGGAAGGGATGTTTCCCATGGGAGGTACTCAGGGAAGGAGTTCTTGTAAGTGGGTGCAAGACTCCTCTGCCTGTGACCACCTCAGGGAGTGGGGATTTTGTTATTCCAGCAATTCAGGTGGAACCCACAACCCTGATTGTGTATTTACATTTTTGAATGCTGCAGCCCTTTTCTTGCACCAGGGAAGGCCTGAATGACATAAGAATGTATCCTATCTGTTTCCAAAATGCAGCAATGCCTGGCAGTACTAGGGCTCAGAAAAGGATGGAGAATAAATATATTTGGAGGTCACTTCACTAACTTACCCCAGGCTTCCATACACATCCTGACCAAGGAAGTTGCAATGGAAGTTAAACATACTTTCATAGATTTCCAAGCACTCTCCATAGATGCATAAGCATTATCTGCATTTGGCCAACAATGTGGCTTTGGGGCACTCAGAGACTCAGTGTGCAATCCAAAGCATTAGTTGCTATTATTACTATTTGTTTTCATATTGTATCACCTTCAATGAAGACCAATTCTTAGTCACATCACAGTTACAAAAGTGAATGACAGTTCATGCACAAATGAGCTCAAAACCCAAGTAACAGCATGTTTTAACAGCAAATGTATTCAGAAAAGCCTTCTGTCTTTTCTGGTTAGCCAGGAAATGAGGCCTTTTTTTGCCTCTGTCAATGGCCTGGCAGGAGTTATCCCTCATTTGGACACATCCGTAACAAACAACTCTCCCTGAGAATGACCACAGACAGTACAGAAAAAAAATAACCTGGCTTACATATTTAAATCTACTTTGGGGTGCAGGGAAGCACCAGTGTGACATGCTCCTCACTGCTGGGGATGCTGGCAATGGTCTATTGAGCTCTAAATATTGAGCTGCCTCAGGTTCACACAGAATCACAGAATCACAGNGTCTACTTTCACCTGTGCAGACATGATCAGGATAGGACACGGAATATATAGCAGAATGTATAGCATCTGCAAAAAGCACTGTATTGTTGTTCTAGTGAAGAAATCAGTAAAATTCTTAATGTAACTAGATATGCATATAAGCACTAGCAGGATGGTTTCTCAATGTACAGTGATCCCTTGTTACTCGCAGGCTGTTGGGTCTGGTCTGCCTCACGCGAGTCGTGAA
>WEKX01001276.1:33351-54231 GCA_013390025.1 Pitta sordida
GGATCGGAGTGGGGGTGCCCCACGAGGCCTGCCAGTGGGGCGGCGGGGTGGATGGGGCCGGCGCCGTGATTGGCGGAGCTAGGGGCTGATCAGGTTGAGGTCACAGTAGGTTCTGCGCACGTGCCGAGGTCACACAGCTCGCAGAAAAATCACCTGCAAATTCTGCATCTCGCAAATACCAGATCGCAAATATGCAGGGGTCCACCGTATTTGTATATTGTGCCAAAGAGAGACAAAAAAGAAATCCCAGGTGGTCTTGACATTGCAAAGTGTATGCTTCAGGAGCTTTCAAATTCCTGTGCTAAACACTTCACATCTTCAAACAAAATCCTGTCTAAAAATAGGCAAATAAAAGATACGTGATGGTATTGCTGTATGTGAGTTCATGTTCATTTGACAAACATGAGAATCACCAAGCAAACTGTAGGTTTCTTACAAGATGGTCACAGTAATTTACTTTTTGTGACTGATCCGAGTTCTGTTCTTACCCTGAAAGAGAAAATATTGGTAGATCCCAGAACAGAGCAATTGTTTCAGTATAGTAAATTGAATCCAAACATGAAAATAAGATGGAAGACCTATGCTCCAGAGCTGTAGGCACACCTAACTAGAGCTCTCAGCTGCAGCCTCTAGAGAATCTAAATTAAGGGAGAATGACATATTACCAGAAGAAGTAAAATAATATATAAGCAGGAAGAGGGAGTATAATTTAGTTCTAACAGATTACTTAAAGCTATGTAAAGATCATACCAATAGTTAAGTGATCTGAAGTTTTACCAATGCAACTGGAAATATTTAATCACACTGCTGTCCTGTTAAGCACACTGCCATCCTCTCCTGCACTATGAAACAATAATATATGCTAAATAATATTGTGATTTCCCATTTGTAACACAGATGTTTTAAAGTGCTTTTGACCAACACTTTGTTATGGTAAGACAAGCTTGCAGTATCTGACAGACGACAGCTGCAGACTTGCTTGCAACCAACCAGTGCAGTATTTTCAGGTTTTGAATGGACTACTTTTTTCCCACAGTTTATTGAGAGGACCGATCAACAGTAACACTATGGCTTATGATTGTTATATAAGCTGTCTTGCAGGTGACTTTGTTACAGGACTTGATGTCTGGGTCATGTGAATGCAGAGGCTGTTTATGACTAAAAGTGTGCACTGGACATAGGAGACAAAATATCAATAATCTTTTGACATATGAGGAAGAGGATAGAGAGACTAAGAATATCCTTACAGGACCACATTAGGGATTTCCCTACTAATGGCAAATAAGATCACAGCCTTACACGGTAAAATTGAGCATTGGCCAAAGGAAATTAATGTGGGCATCAGAAGCAGGATGACCACATCAGTACAACACATTAACTGGGCTCCATCGGGTAGCACTAGCAGACTGACCCTGACTGGCTCAAAGGCCTCTTCGTGATGTTACACAGAAAAATGTAGATATTTCCCAAATAATTTACTCAATGGGAATGAAGCCCAGAGCACTGAAGCTTTTTAAAACAGGAGAAGCCTTTTCAATTATGACCTGCTCAATTTTGATGAGCACCTTGCTCATCTTTATCTTGCTGTTCTTTTTCTCTACCATGTCCTGCCTTGCAGCAGTAACTTCTGAAGGTGTGTGCTGCAACCAAGCATGGCAGAAATGCAAGAGAGGTGAAAATGTCTTTTCTTTTTTCCATGTAGACTGAAGAGCATCTCCCTAAGCGCTCTCTACTGAGTGTCACAACATGAACCCAGCCCCCTCATTAGGCACTGCAGGAGCCAGGACTTTACATTTCAATGAACACACAGTGAAATACACGTTTCTCTGGCAAAGACTGCTATAGAAGAGATACCTAGGATGGCTGCCCTGTGACATTTTTCCATCCTACCTACCCTGATCTTCTAGATATGCACTAAAGGCAACATAAAACTCTCTGCCAGGATGATGTTGAAAATATAACAAGGTCCATGTAAAAATGCAAACAAAGAATGGCTGGCCTGAAGTCAATCTGAAATAAATGTCCAACAAGAAGAATATCGGATAGACACTGATTTCTCCTGTCAAACAGCTAACAGTCAAAGTGGACGGAGTTCTGTCACACAAAAAATTCAAAGGAAATATATTTAGAATATAAGAAAGAGGAAGGTAAGTAGATGCAGCTTTAGTCCATTTTAGAGGGATGACCTAAATAAAAAGAAAAAAGGAAAGTAAATTAAGCTAAAGTCTAAGGGAGAAATGCTGATTCTGATTTATAATTAATGGACTAATACCTTTTAAAGCCAAGAGAGATCAAATAATCATCTCATGTGATGTAATGCACTGCTGCTGTGAGGAGGAGAGGATTCTGAAATTTTTGCCATTCACTTTTTTTTTTAATTAAGACCTAAAGCTGACTATTTGAAAATTCTCCATGACAGAAAGTGCTGAAAAAGTTTTTCTAAGCTCAGAAAAATGGATGAAAAATAGTGGAATATTAAAAAAAAAAAAAGGGGGGGACATTTTGTCTGCTTCACCAATGGAATCATAGAAGGTAGAATGAAGTGCTTTTCAGAGTGAAGACTGACATTTGTCTTTGATAATTTAGAATTTGCAAAGTTTTTTCCCTCTCAGAGAACATGTGTGAAATGAGCTTATTTGCACACCATTTAGTTTCTCTTGAGAATAAATTTTCCCAGGAAGAAAGATGTTACTCAGATTCTTCTAAGCTCACCTTTATCCCACATAGAACAAAGTAGACAATTCTGCCCAAAGCTCACATCCTCCAGACTTTTTAAAAAGGTATCTGGTTGGTCAGGGCAGAAGAGCATAGAAGGATAAAGAATTCACCATATTTTGATCATGACGCTGAAAGATTATGAACCAAATGCTTAAAAAGCACTCTAGGGTACAAAATGGATCAAGAAAAAAAGATAGACAAAAAGTGTATACAACTTCTGCAGACTTTTCAAGAAGAAAGGTACTGATCAGAGGGCACTGGACTAGGTTGCAAGGAGAAGTTGTGTATGACCCATCACTGGAAGTGTTCAAGGCCAGGTTGAACCCTGTGAAGGATTTGGACCTAGAGAATCTTTAGAGTCCTTTCCAACCCAAACCATTCTATGATCTATGAAAAAAGACTTTGTGGAGGAGGTACCATGCAGAAGAGGACAGGCCTTTTTACAAAAATAGCACAATGTGATTCAGTGGAGGTGGTTGAGATGATGGAAGATCACAATGAGGACTTCCAGTAGAAATGGTTTTGCTCATGGCTGAGGCCATTCACTGTGTTGTTTCCAGGTTTATGCCATGACAAATCAATGAATATAGCCTTAGGATGGTATAGAACAGTGGTAAGTGTCCTCACCTGGTGTGTGGGAGACCCGGGTTCGATTCCCGCCAGGAAGACAGTGTTAAGAGTTGGACTCGATGATCCTTGTGGGTCCCTTCCAACTCAGAATATTCTGTGATTCTGTGATCTGTGATAACTGAGAATTCCTGGAGGGTGTGGGTTTGTGGTTATGGGTTTCTTCCTTTGTGTCAAAGGCTGACAGCAGTCAACCTCCAGTTGTGGAACTGACTGATGGAAGTGACCTTTGTTGAATACTCAGAAAAAAATGACACAGCAGGTGATGGCAAGCAGGGTCAAGAATTGCAACACTGAAAGTCAGGTCATTTAAGGATCAGTTGTGTAAATGGGACGCCTCAGAAAGAGGCATTCACAGCAGTAAAGCTAAAAAAAGCTAACCTGTTTTACTTTGCATATAAACAAATGAAGAACACCCACACTGATACTTACTGCACTTTTCCAGGACAGTAGGTGAGGGGTTTTCAACTCCTAATCCTCTTGAATGAAATTACTGTTATATACCCAACTGTGCACCTCACCCGCACTGGGTTTTAAAAGTGTTAAAACTAAGTATATCTCCTTTCAAAATTTTTTTGCATTCAGTCATTCTTCCAAGTTGCTTCATGAGATAACAGAGTAACCAAATAAAACAAACAAACAAACAAACAAAAAAGTGAAATGCAAAAAATTACAATTGCATAGTGCAGAATTTAGAGGAGTGATGCTTCTCTAGAGTTTCTCTGATTTTGACCCATGCTGTAATTAACTACAGTATAAAATGTGTTCCAAAATAATTGCAATCAGTTAGAAAATGCCAGTTGCTACCCTGTGCATCCTAAAGAAGTGTCTGGGTTGTGCTTTTAAAGCTACATGAAAACAAACTCCATTACCGTTTGCAGTTCAAAATATTTAGTTGAATGACAAGAAAACTAATTTTTGGCTTATTATTAGACATGATAAAAGATTTCTGAACATCCTGGATGTTCATATTTTTCTTTTGCTATTTTAATGCAGTGCTACACTGAAAAATAACTTTGACAAAAACATAGCTGAATCTTTTACAAATAAGAAGCTCTTGTTGGAACACAACACAAAATATCTTGAAGAGGTCTAGTATTTGAGGATGTGTGCTCTGCTCTTTTCCACACCCTTTGAGGAGGGCATCAAGTCTGATTTCCAAAAACTGAAGTACTCAGAACCATTAGTTTCCCCTGAAAACTTGAGTAAGTTTCTCATCGCTTGGTATATCTGTCCTTGGGGCATAATCAGTTAAAATTAGAGGTTTATTTCAGACCTTGACATGAGTTTTACCGCTCATATTAGTTCTTGAGCATTAACAAAGCAGTGGGACAGTGCAGTGAATGCACTGACATCTTGTGTATGTGTTACTGATTGAGAACACTGCAAAATAGCTTAAGTATTTCTGACTTTGACTGTGGGGCCTCCTGGTCCTGTCCTGTCAACTAAGACACCGAGTATCACACATCACCACCAAAATTCTTAGACTTCTGGCTGATACCTCAGAACAAATTCTCTGACAATGGCATAAGGCCTTTCCAAAGGCCAAACTTAAATTATGGGACCAGCTTCTTCCACCCCTAGAGAGGTGTGGATGGCAATATCCTCCCCACCTCTGAAAGCTGGGTCATTGAAGTTAAAAGTAGAGTGTTGACAAAGCAGAGGGAATCCTTGACCTTAGGGGGAGGGAATCAACATCCTAGACTACATCACTGATTGCATTCACGAGGCAATTAGAAGCAGTCTGTGGACCTGTTGAAAATTCATTACTCAAGATGATGTATGAAAAGGAACAAACAAATTATTCACCAGGACCAGATTGCTAGCAAGGCAAGCAGCTAAGGAAAATGAATCCTTTTACTTGTAAAAGGAGCACTTTTGATGCAGGATTACTAAGATACAATAAACATAGTGCTCCAGAATGTTACTTTGACAGATTTAATTTTTGGAATGAAATGACATGCTAAGTCACATGCTTTAGTAGATGCTGTGTGAAATCAAATTAGGATTGGATTTAAATGATACTTTGAAATTATTTTAGTGGCCCTCATTGATTAGGAAATGTAATTTTACAGGACAATATTATGCATAATCAAAATAGAGTCATAAAGAAAAAGATCAAGCTGTTACTAAGAAACGGTCTTTATCTTTACAGTACGTAACGAAGAAGACTAGAAAGTAAAACTAAGCATTTTTTTCCCAATCATGGGTTATTATTTTCCCTTAATTTCAAGTTAGCAAAGTTAAGAGAATTTATCCAAACCACCACTAGCTGTGTCTCAAAGGTCTTTTCCAATCTTCTTAATTCTGTGATTCGGCAATTCCCTTTCTATGTCTATTTCCACTGATATACAGTCGGCCCTCTTGCACTTCATGCCCCCCATATTGTGGCTTCAGATCTTAGCGGCATGATTTTTTAGCAATGTAGAAGACCTGTTTTGCAACTGTGCATGTGCGACCTACCACCCCAGCCCAGGTGGCGGAACGGGTGGTGGTGGTGGCTCAGGCTGCAGCGGGGGCAGCACAGGCAGCAGCGGGGGCGTGGTTGACGGCAGCAGGGGCAGTGGCGGCAACGGCTGTGGGGGGGGGCATGGGCAGCAGTGGCGGCGTGGCCGCCATTCAACATGGAAGTCGGGTTGCGAGGGTCCGAATTAAGACTGTAGGTGTGCCATATAGGAGACCCAACTGTAGCTGTGAAATTTCATACAGCTCCCTCAAATATTTTTCTGATTTCATTTTAGTAGAGGTGATAAATTCTGTTTCATCACATCTTGTACTAAACAGTCATGTGATGAATGTATTTGTCTTCGTTTTATTAATTCTGAATAATTAATGTCCCAAACCTGGAAGATTTTCCATCTTACAAATTCACTAATAGATACCTCAGTGAAGTCAGCTCTGATTTTCAGGGGCACAGAATCACAGAATATGCTGAGTTGGAAAACACCCATTAGGATCATCCAGTACAACGCTTAGCCCTACACAGGACCACCCCCAAGAGTCAAACCATGTGCCATGATGGAAACAGTATCACATAGGATGGATCTGAATGCAGCTTCTTTCTGTACCTGTGCTCGTATACCCAAAATTTCAGCTGGCATCTCATTGAACATATTTACCTACTGAGGAGGAGCAAACATATCCTATTCTGGGGGAGCCACAGAAATTAGTCTGTGATGGCAAAAAACACAGGCAGTGGTACATGTAGTTGGATTCAAACGGGCATTGGATTCTGAACTTCCTGAAATTTTTCATCTTAGATGTATTCTACTCAGTTCCCTCAAGGCAGATGAAAACATCTCATTCAGTAAGATAAAAATATTTCATTTTGATAATAGCTGAACTAAATCATTTAATATCAAAATTATTTTCTGGATACATGTAATAAAGGAAGTGTGTAAATTCAGTATTATCATGCATATTTTATTATGCCATGCAAGCCAAAATTAACATAACTGGAAAGTAGAAACAAAACTCATTCACATTATTAACATGAAGCATTCATGCTTTTTCAAAACAAAACAAGAAAAAAGGAAATGGTTCATTAAAACCCTTTCGTGTTAAAAAAAAAAAAAATGGGAGGGGGAGATAAAAAATTGAAATTTACATCTTCTAATAAAAAGTTCGGGGGGGGGGGCGGGGGGGGAAGTGTTCTGTAAAAAATGTCTGCCTGCTCTTATTGCCAGATACAGGCAATGTAGTCTTGGTTACATTGTTTTCAAAAATGGACACCTGTCCTGATGGTTATGACTTCTTCCAAGCCTCTCTACTCCAGTTTGGAGATGCAGGCTGAGATGGTAGTGATGTCCTTGTGAGAGGTGATTCTTAAAATGGTACATTTGAACTGGTCAGGCTGTTCACCCGGCAGGTCCTTTGCAAATAGCACCAGAAAGGATCTGAGCATAATGCAAAGGTAAATTTAAATGACTGCAGGTGACAGCATTTTAACTGCTCCGAAACTGCCTGACACTAGTGAGCAGAATCACATTCACTCCAAAACACATTGCTTTTGAGTTTTGGAAAGGTCACTTTCCATTTCCTGACTTGAAAGAACTTCGCAAGAAATAAGAAAATATGATAAAGACATGTACACTTTTATGTGATGATAGTTCAGCTTGCTGCTCCCTTGCAGGGAACTAGTCTTTCCCAGTCATGTCCTACCAGCCTGGTTTCCTCCACTCTACTTGGTTTATTAATACCAGGTGATAACTACACCTGTTAAAACATCCAGGATGAATGTCTGAGAGAAAAATTCACTTTGCTCCCCCTGAGGGTAAACCTTTCTCGAATTCATCCACAGAAACAAACTCAACTGAACAAAAATAAGTAGGAGTGCATCTGACAGGTATTTGTAAGAGCTCCATAAATTCAATAATTTCCCATCACTGACTGCACTTCAGGAATGGGAAAGATGAATATGTTTTCCTATCCAAGGGGCCTTGTAGCTATAATTAAAAGGTTATTATTGCTGAAGTCTAATTACATTCTTTAAAGTATGCTGTTAAAAGCACACAAGGAACTGTTTTATATCTTGATTCCATCACTGGCTCTTTTATCCATGCTAAAATAAACAAAATCTGGTAAAAACAAATCTTACATTGGTAGCATTTTGACCGTTCTTCTGGAAATGTGATATGAGAGAGGAATAGAGAAGTAGACAGAATTTTAGGTCTATTTTGTGTGCAAATTTGGTGGCTATTTTCCAGTTAAAGAGCTTTTTTCACTTTAGTAACAGTGATTTACATTTGTACAACATGCACAGTAGGGACTACCTGGGTTCATTTTTTGCTAGTCCTTGTCTGATTACTACCACCGAAGTCTCTGGAAGTCTTTGCTGACCCCTCTTTTGCGTCCATTGGAGTGATCAGATCATAAGCATTTTGAGACCAAGGCAGCACACTTCCCTCTTGTCCTACAGTATGTAGCATCTGAAGCATATGACTCTATGCTCCAACCAAGGCTTACAGACATCATAAGAGTACAATAAGTCTTTTGCACAGCATTTGCCATCCAGATGGATGGTGCCCTGCATGTTCATTTGCTTGAACACTGATTCTTTGCATTCATTGTCCTCAGACATACTCTGAGAATGTACAGCAGTTTACCTATATTTTCCTTTTTTTTTTCTCTAATGAAATGTTTCTTTGACCTTTAAACACTGGTGAAGACAGATGACAATGTGCACAGACTGCTCGTCTTAATTGTTTTATGGGATGTGACTTCACTATGAAACTTCTTTCAGAAGCTTAATTACTCCCAGCGCTCCATTTACAGCAAAGGGAAGGTATCAAATGAGACAGTGAAGGGAGTTCAGTAGTTTTGATCTCATTTTCTGAAATCGGGCGATCTCATGCTCTCACCATTTATTAATACAGATAATTTTCTCCCATTTCCAACAACTGAATTGAGTCGCTGTTTGCATGCTGATCGGGCAAATAAGTGGGGAGCTGCGTTCATCACTGCCTGATAATGGATGAGAGCCATTCGTTCAGAGACAGGCGGTTCCTCTGGAGGCCCTGTGATTTGCCAGAATATATTACATTTTTCCAAGATTATTGCACAGCAGATGATTAATATTGCATGCTCAAATGGCCTTTTCAAGGACTGAGCAGGGAATGCAGGGAGGGACTAAGGGAAAGCCTCAGAAGACTAATTTCTTATCTGGACATTGTGATAGAAATGCATAATTGCAAACAGTGCTTTGTAACTATAGAAGAGGAAAGCCACTGAGCAATGTGTATCCAGAGGAAATATGTTTTCAGTTGACAAAACCAGCAGAGCACTGTTGAAATCAATGTGGCTCCACTGGTTTGCCTCAGTGAAGAATCTAGCCCAGAAAGATTACTAGGGAGGTGCAGCAGGGAATTACTATAGGTGAAGCAGTAGTTTTAGTGGGATGAAGAAATACAGTCCCTAAATCAAGGTCAGCTTCTGGTGTGGACTCTTCGGGATTATGCAGTTGGAAAAAGGATGCCTAGAAATGTTAGGCGCTATCTGCTCTACAGTAACAAAAAAGGGTGGGAGGCTTGGATGGATGGAGCGTGGTGCCCATGGTTCCATGGTGCCCATGGGTCAGATCCGTGGGTGGGTGTTTGCTTGGAAGTTGGACTAGATGATCCTGTGGGTCCCTTCCAACTCAGAATAACCTGTGTAAAGGAGTAAGGCAGCCAGAACTCAGCTAAATTAGAATATAGTAATAATAATGCCAAGGTCATGAGTTTGATTCCCATAGAGGCCATAAATTTAAATGTTGGACTTCGTGATCCTTGTGGGTCCCTTCCAAGTCAGGATACCCTGTGAGTGTCCTGCATCTCAATCTGAGAGGGAGGGTGAGGAAGAGCTGGTAGCTATCTGACATGGGCATCAGATGATTTAGGGTAGTTCTGAAAGTGTTACAGATGTGCTTAAGACTCTTTTGGCCTTTGTAGTCAGCAAAGAACTCTGGAAAACCCATAGTGGTGGGATGTAATAGGAGTGGAAATGCTTTAGTAGAATTGAGTGATGTAGGTGTAAGAGAGGGTTGTATAAATCGTTTCTCAGCTCTTGCTTCTCTAGTGTACATTGGGTCGTATTTTGGTAGCTTTGGAAAGGAAAGCCTTGTGTAAATTCTCCTAAATGTCTGAACTGGGTTTGGACTGACCTTGGGTGGGCTCCATGCTCTTTATGACTACAGCAGCAACATTTTTGTAGAGTGCCGTCTACCTAGGCACAAGACTTTGAATCAAATTCAGATAATTATATATAACATGAGAAAATGTCTGAAGTAATTCATCTCCCCCTTCTTTAGCCTTTGCAGAAGCACTTTTGGTTAGCTGCATGTATCATGACTCAGAAACCTGGGAGCACATCCAAACTGGAAATGCATCACTCGCCTTCTACTCGTGTGTCCTCACAGCTGTGTTCGCTACAAGCAAGTTGTTCTATTCCTATGTGCTATGCACAAGTTCTTGATGCCACCTTGTTTTAGCTACTGCATCCTGTGGGTATTTGAGTTTTACTTCTTCTACTCCCTTAAATATGAATACTGCTCCAGCAGAGGTTGCCTCTAGGATGATACTGCCAGTCCTAACTGTCAGAGCAAGAGAGAGGCTTCACCTATGCTGTCAGCTCTGAGCTGAATGTAAGACAACAGAAAGTGGTTCAGCTCTCACATTTCTTGGTCCTGGATTCTCAGGTGTGAATAGAAGGACTGAATTCACCCTTGGCTGTGCAACCATATTCTTGTTGGAACTTTTGTTTGTCCAATTTTGCATCCATTGCATGCTAAGTGTATTTCTACAGGGGTCTACCTGAATATGAATCATATTCCCTCAGGCTTCATCAAAGCATTTTGCCTAAAGCAAAAAAAGTTGCTCAAATTTTTTTGTCGAAAAATGTGTTCAGTCTCACAAGGAGACTTTCATGGGGTGTTGTTTTCTGTTTATATTTTTTCCTTAATTGAAGCTCCATTTTAGTCCTGTTAATCCAATTTTGTCACAGAACTATTGGTCTGGAAATCCAATTTTTTGTATTTGGTGCCTGTTTACTCACTTGTTTATTGTCTCAGCAAGGATGCTGAAACTTAAGAAGCTACCTAGGAAGACCTAGGAAGAAACCAATTTTAGCATATGATGAGTGAACTGCTAAAGTTAATGAAGACATCTATGTAGCCTGGGACCTTTATCTTCCTGATAGTGTTCTTGTACAGTTAAGCTTGAAAAATAATTTTTTTTCCTTTTAAAAATCCACGTGCATAAATTGATCACTCTGAGACTGCAGTATTACAACTGGGGTAGGACAGTAATCTGGGAGAAGTGTTGGCTTATTTCCTTGCCATCAATTATCTGGCAAATATTTGAGAACAGAGAATGTTTTCAACAGAAGTAGGCTGAATGGGAGTGGAAAAGGTCATGGCCCAGGTGATTTATCTGCAGGAAATAATTCAGCTACTTTGAAAAACCACTTCTGCATCTGGTCCTTTGATTGCCAAACTATTCATTCCTTCTAGTGCACCAGATAAATGTTTATGTGAAGAAACAAAATACAGTAGAGGAGAAGGAAGATAACTTAAGCACAGAAAAGCTGCAGTGTCATGGGAGATGCACATAAGCATTCCTTTGTTCCTTTGTCCTTCTCCTGGCGGTGGAAAGAAGCCAGGTCTTAATAGCAAATGTGTTAATTGAGTTTCTGACTTAGATATTGGGGAAGAAGTTTTGCACTGTCCTGTGCCTGACCTAAAATCAGGATTTAGTCAAAGAGATATTACAATAATGGGAAAGGGGCCACAACACAATTTCCACAGTAGATCAATCAAGAGGCTTTGTTGGTGTCAAGTTGCTGGTGATATGGCACAAGGGAGCAGTGTAGATCACCTTCTTACTGATGTTAGCAAACTGCTTGTGAGCAGGACACATTCTTTGGTAGTGTATTTACATAGCTTAGTGGAGTTTTTAAAGGTCAACATCCAAGCAGTATGCACCTGGGAGCATTAAGTACATACAATTGTGTTTCTGCATGTTAATTACATTTTCACAGTAGTGGAATCTTTTTCATTGGTTTTGGGGGGTGTTTTGTGGGTTTGGTTTTTTTTTTTTCATTTTTTGTTTGCCTGTTTTTTCTATAGGGAGTTTCTGAGATAAGGACTGTCCCTTCTAAAATTTATGAGTTGCAATGGGGACAACAGAGCCACAACTCATCTGACAGGAATGCTTTTAAACCTCTGTGTTCCTTTATCTGTAGAGAAGGTAAGTGTAAATGCAATAAATGTTTATCATTTCAGTACTGATGAAATTGAATAGCAGTTGCTTCAGAACTACAGGAAAAGAGGGCAAGGAATGGCACTGATGGATAATTAAAGACTAAGGTTCGATTTTTGGTGCACTAAAGAAATGTCTGTTTTATGTTGTTCATGTTGATAACTGAGTGAAACATATTTAGTCTTATTTTGGAGCACATCTTGAGGCCATAAGGCCTTTAACAAGCCCTGTGGCTGTTTATCTATAAAGGGAAAGTCACAAGCTGGTCAGTTACCAGAAGACAGAACCACACATACAGTATAAAGGCATCAAACACTTTAAAGAGCAGGTTTGTAGTGTCCTATGTTTGTTCTGTCTGATCTGGCCATCCTAGAGGTGAATACACATTATATGGCTGTCCTAAGGTGATGCCATTGTGTATATATATTCCATATCTTTGTGCTTCTGCTTCAGTCTATGAGGGAATTTTATTGTGGATTCTGATCCTTAGTGACCAAGGTCATTTTCTCTCTCTGTGGGGAAGAGGGGAAAAAAAAAACAAACCAGAAGCAGCAGCAATACCAACAATACCCAAGTCATAGCTGCAAAGGTTTGGAGCTCGTTAACGCTCTCTCCCAAGGCTGCAGTATGGAGGTTGTGCTACAGCCCTGGAAGAGCATCTTGTGGTTTTTTCCTGGGGCATTTCCTTGCTGCACTCCAGTCTCAAGAGAGAGAGGGCCTGCAATTCCCCCCCGCCCCCACTTGGGGTTCTTCCTGTCCGTCTTTTCCCTCGAGTGCCTCCAGTCATCAGCACCCTAAGCTCCAGCTCCTCTCTGGGCACCTGAGGAGTTTCTTCCGGGACTGTCAGCTGGAATTTGGCTGAGTTACAGTAGGATATCTCGAAATTCCCCTCAGAATTGTTTACATCACAGGACTTGTGGGATAGCTCAGGTTTTTTTCTCATAACAATATGTCTTGTTGTTTAATACTATAGTATCTTGACTTGTGTGTTTACTAAAGTAAATAGTTTATATTTTTCACACTTTCCTTTGCTTTTTCCGAACCTAGTGAGGGAGAGGTGTGGGGGTTTTTTGGTTTTGATTTTTTGCTCAGCCCCAAATTTGCCTCAAACCCCAGCAATGGTAAACCCTAATTTTGGGATGTGTTATCCTTTCCAAATGACCATGGCCAACACAGAGGGCAAAATCCCTCTCAGTTCTACCGGGATGTTTATATCAATGTTTTCCCTGGGCCTAAAATGTTCAGTATATGAGCTAGCAATGAATCAGCAGCTCACATAGAAAAGACATTATCTCATATTCATACTTGCCAATAATCATTAGACCTGTAATTGATTTACTACACCATAGTCTGTGCATGGACTACACTGTCAGCTTACAGAAATCTGCCATGAAGCCTGTACAACAAGTCAGACAAATCCCTGATTTATCCTAGGGTATCTGATAAAGAGATAAGACTTTGCTGTGCCGTTTATTCCTCTTCCAATGGTCCTGCACCCCCATTGGTTTCTGTTGCTGTGAGAGCACAGGTGTCACATAGGCAGTTGTCTTTCTCTGTTCAGCTGGTTTTTAAGAGAAATGAAAATGTGTACGTTTATTATCAGTTTCTCATCACTTGTTGCTTGCTGTTAGAGAATCAATTATCAGTGGGATTTCAGTTGTTTATAATGTCTTATCACTTAGGTCACTGATAAATAAAAGTTCTTTTCAGCTGTAGGGTTTTTACTGCGTCATTTTGGTAACTGTGTAAGTAAAATTCTGCTTTGTGCTTCAAGAAATAGAGGCTGGTTCCCTAGTTCAGATTTTTTGACAAATTATCCACAATTTTGAAAAAGAGTCTTCTGCATCCTTTGCAGCTTTGTAATGGCTCTGATGCAAAAATATGTGTTCCTTAAGCAATTTTCCTCAGGGAGAAACTGACTGGGTAATAGTCACAGGAGAGTAAACTGGTTTTGCAACAAGTCTCAAGTGACTACTTGGGAATAACCATTGCGCTTAATCTCACCATGCTCCTGGAGAGGAATGTGGCTTCCCAACAGACCTCATTGTGTGTTTGCAATGGCAGGGCACAGCCACACAATGCAGATAACCAGTTTATGAAGATAACACAGGTCAGCTGAGGTGCAGTAGCTGCATATGCAACACCCATAGACCCCGCCAAAAGCAATGTTATATAACTTAATTCTCATTCCCTGTAGACTTAATGAAGTCGGTTTATTGCATCAGTCATTGTCTAAAAACATGCACTTGTGGTTTTCTCTGCATACATGATGCCTGTTAAGGGCACCATTGAACTCTAGATTTGATCCTCCCAGTCTTTTTCTTAAGCATATTTTGCAGCAGCTTTAAGGGCAAAGGTGGTTCTGTGACATGAAAGATTTCTTGGTCTAATGCATTGTTATCTAACCTCCTGCTCCTGCTAAACAAAATGTGCATTTTATTTTGTGGAAAATGGTGGACAGATATTTCACGTGAGCTTCCAAAGTGATCCAGGTGTTAAACCTTATGTTAGTTAAATAATGTGTTGCCAGATTTTTTTGCTTTGGGGGGATTTTTTGGTTTCTGGTTGGTAGGTTTTTGTTTGGTGGGGGGTGGGGCACAGTTCAGAGTTTTTTTTGCTTTTTATTTTTATAGTGGAGCAAAACAGCTAACAAAAAAGGGGGAGAGGGTAAGAAGTAGTATCGTCATTCAAGTTTGGGTTTCTGAACTTCTTTTAAGCCCAGAGGAAATGGGAAGGAGGCAAGACATGACAAAAGAGGATAACAAGAGGCAAGAGGTCTGTGGACTCCCCACTAACCCACCTTTCATTCCTTCCCACCACTGTACTCCCACCACTGCAAGTGCACTGGGTGTCCTAGGGCATGGCTTAGGTGGTAAGAGGTGCTCAGCATCTGTCCTGTTCTTTCTTTCTTATGAGACCAGAGGAGGACTTCTGCAGCAGTTTCTTCCTCCTCTTTCTGTTTTTGTCTCCTGTTGATAAGGTAATGTATTTTGCCAAGCACAGTGAAGAGCTGGTATGCAGGGAAACAGGCAGGTCATGCTTGTGCTGGAACATCGAGGCTAATTTTTCAGCCAAGCCTGGAAGGCACTTACTCCTGCAGCTCTATTCTGATTCTTCCTTTCCCAAATCAGGATGAAACTCCTCATTTCAGTAAGACCCAGGTGGTGCTAATTCCAAGAACTCTTCAATGCCTGTCTTCTGCAGGCCATACCAAGGCACAGGGATGTCACAGCAAAATTTTTTTTCTGCTGTCAAGCTGCTGGAGCTTCAAAGCAGTTTCTTGCTGACCGTGCTTTCATGCGGTTTGATGCCTGTGTTTGTGGAGTTTATGCATTAATGTCTGTGTCAGACAGTCTCCAATAGCTCATTCTACATAAGTTAAAACTCTAAGAGTAATATAAAACCTCTAGTTATTCTGGCTTAATTCTGTTCAAAATACTATCTCACAAGATGAGATTACAGAGATCATTAGTTCTTTAGGTTCAAGATATGGTAAGAATTAAGAGAAATTGCTCTGCTATCCTGTGAAGTAGTGTACATGCAGCACTAGACAGGGATAGGGGTAAGAAACAGTCTTTTCTGAGCTGTTCTAAAGGAAGAATTAGAAAATTCCTTTCTCTTGGTACTTCTGAAAATGACTACTGGAAGTCTTGAATTAAAGCAATGTAATGAAGGGCAACAGTGAAGTGAAACACATGTTCTCAAATCCTCTTTCAGCAACTTCTTGGAAATCCTAAAATACTGATGTTCTGGAGCCTCTTAATGCCAACTTCAGCTTCAAAACCATCCCTATTTCGACACTTAAAATGTCAGGTTCCTGCCGTCATCTTGCTATGTTTGTGTCATGTCATCATGTCTGAGAAGAGATGGCACACTTCCTCCTAAAAACTGCTTTTAATCTACTTACGAAAGGTATGATTTTTTTCAGCCATTAAGCCATACTCTCTGATGAGAGCTCTTCAGAAGGAGTCTGAATTAATTTTTTAATTAATGTTTTGCTTCAGGGACAGAAATTTATATAAGTGAATTTCTACTGTTTCTGGATATCCGCATGCCATCTCCTCTGAAATTAAAGCAGTGGATCTGTCATCCTTGCTGTATTCCAGTTTTATGCTGAAGTCAACAGGGATACAAAGGATATAAATGAAGTAATGCAGCAGTGAATTATCTCAGAAAAAACTTGGGGTCTCTAACATCCACATCTGCAATGCTCCATGGAGTACATTGCTCTGATTAAAGTACAGGTGTCATTGCTGTCCCAAATTAGATTTTGGAACTGCATGAGGGATATCTTTCTTCTAGTTTTCTTAGAATAGCAAGAAAGTGGAAGAGTAAAGGTGCAATATTGTCCTTATTTATTTTTAATAATTTTTCCTGTGATTTATTATCTGAGACACTGGATATTTCCCTGAGAGCTATGATTCTTTGATGGGTCTATTCAATATTGCCATTTATTTTTTCAGGCTGAGACAATTGAACTTACAATATCCAATGTTGCAGTGAACTTCTTGCAGAGTCTGTGAAATGGAAATTCCTTTCCTGTTAAAAGAATTCTACTTTCCTTGGAGAAAATGTCAGGAACATCTTAGAACACCTTAATGTATTTTTTTTTGTAAACATGTTGTTTTTATCAATGCATGTTGAAAACAGTACAGTGGTTTCATATTATGAATATTGGTTCTCTCACGTTTGCAAAGGATGAGGGAGTGATCAGGAGTCATCACATTACCAGAAGGTATTAAAAATACAGAAGGGGATGAGAAGGGCTTAGTGTAACTACTTGCAGCATATAAAAATGAATAATATGTAGCTTAACAGTTTTGATGCTGCTTCCATTATCCTTATCTATGAAAGCTACAGCAATTGCCTTCCTTGTCAGTTAGTCCTCTCATTTACCCCAGCTCACTCCTATTTCTCCTCTTGGCTTATCCTAGATTCAGTCTCAATCCCCAGCCTTTCCCATAGTATCCCGACTTCCAGTAAAATACAGGGAGGGAAAAGGGAAAAAAAATACTAAAAAAGGCTAAAACAACCTAGAAGTGCGGGAAACTGTTTGAGTTGCTGTGCCATGTTCCCCTCATGCAGAGAAAGCAGGTTGTTTATGACCTTATGTGTAGGCTGAGCTTGTTCAAAGACGCTCATATGTCCAGTCCAGGAAGTACATTGATCTAAGTCTCTGCCTTCAAAAGAGCAAAAATCATGGACATTTCAATGTAAAATGGTTGGCAAATGCAGCCAAATACCCCTTGATGAATCAACAATGTAATCCACCAGTATTGTGATCTTGTAGCAAAAGTAACTACAAGAGTTTTTGTTAATGGCACAAATTTTGAATGCGGTATACATAATATTTCCAAGTAAGTAGTCTTGAGACTGGTTCATACAGTAAAATATGAGCAGTTTCAGGTTAAATGACTGAACTAAATGTTTATTTAAACACCAGATTTCAATATATATATCTGATAAAATGGAGCACAAGGTGTGCGTGGATGGCACAGTGCATACTGTCCTTGCTGTTCAGTTTGAGAAAGACACAGGAAGGTTACTTGGGTTAGAAAACAGGTCAAGCAATCAGCCAAGGAGCTGGGAACAACAGCATTGTATGCTGTCAGATCAAATCTAACCTGCTAAAACTACAAACGGTGGACAGTGATCTTTGCCATTACATCAATGCCTCTGCAGCTGTTGACACACTACTGAAACCCTCTGTCTCATCAAAAATGTATTTTTTTCAAAAAATATGAACAGAACTCAATCCTGTAAATGAGAACAAGCTCTAAAGAAAATCCAGATATTATTGTAGGAAATTAAGGAACCTTAGCTGAGATAGCAAAGATATTTAGAGTGAATATTTCTATACCTAGATAGAGGTACCAACAGTGGTAACAGTCAGAATGTTCCCTAAAGCCTTATACTGTATTTTAGCATGATTCTTTTTCAGCAGAAAATGTATAAACATGTTCTTTCTCTCTGAGTAACAGAAACAAATTACTTTAAATAGCAGATTAAAGTTTGGGGTTTATAAGGTTTTGCAACTTTTTTCTTTAAGGAGGCCTGTTTGAATAATGCATTTACTGTTAACACTGATGATGGAGTTTTATTTTAATACATAGGTTTGACTGTTTTGACCCAGGAATTCCTCTGACATCTTCAATTTCAATTTGGCCATCTTCATGTCCTTGTTGAGGAAGGAACATAATAGTGAAAACAGGCTTTGCAAAACCTCTCAGACTTGGTTTTCTGCCCAATGATACACTAGAGGGATTGACTATATGAATGTGTATATTCTTGAAATATCAGAGATGAAGACAAATGGAAATCAGTACTGTATTTTTCTTTCCCTTCAAAAACACTGCTGTAATATTATCTCCATTTGCTAGCATACCAATTCATATGCATAGGCTGCATCTAGTCTACTTCAGCTGGCAGGTCTGAAGAAGGCAGCATACACAGGAGCTATCAAGGCCCAGCTCCTCGGATTTATTTGATGGAGTGAATTAGTTTGATGGAGCAATCTCATCTGCGTTTCCAGTCCCATTTGCTTTTGCAAGCAGTAATGTCGAGGCCCCACCAGAAGCATCTTTGAGTTAACAGGTTTCTGACCTGTCAGCTGTGGGGTCAGCTCTCTAGATGCCATAGATGGACCAGATGGCATAGATGGAGGCTGCTGGGGCAGTCTTCTGATGTTTTCTTCCTGTCTAAAAAAAGGGCTTGGATAATATCATAATTTCCCACATAACTTATCTGACAGAAGACTGCTATTTTCACATTAACTTATCCTATGGATCCAGTGGCAGTATTCACACATTCTATGTGTGTGTGGATAGTAGGGGACACTGCCTTTAAGACAAGAAGAAAAAAACAGTGGATGGACAGAGGGACACTTAAGATTTTTTTCCCCCCCACAGAAAATAAATCATCTTTATTTTGGTTATATTTTCTTTAAAAATACCTCACACACTTCTTTAACTTAAATGCTTCTTTCTATCATTTTTTGCCTCCTTAAGGCGGCCAACTCAAACCTTCTTAAGTTTACCAGCATACTGAAGGATGGAGGCTTTCAAGTGTTTGAAGGCTGAGACTATTTTTCACTGAAGTCACACAGTATCACAGTATTAGCAAGATTGGAAGAGACCATGGAGATCATCAAGTCCAACCTGTAACCCAACACCAACCCATTGTCTAAACCATGGCACTAATTGCCTCATCCAGCCTACTCTTATATGCCTCCAGGGATGGTGACTCCACCACCTCCTCCACCTCATTCCAATGAGCAAGTCACTTGGAGCTTCATGACTAATTTTAGAAGGGAGGGGGAAGGTGAGCAATCCTTGCCAGCTGACATCAGACAGGAAGCTGAGTACCTCCAAAATTGCTCTTCTGCTGATAATTCAAGAGTATTTTGCTATCTTTAAATAGATAACACCAAAGGTTGACTCTAGACATTCCTCTGAAAACAGGAGGGAATTTGCAAAACGTTTCCATGGCTGCTCTGTTTTTAATTCTTTGATGGAAAAACTACATGCCAATATTATATTTGCTCTCCATCCTCTACCAGTTCTGTCCTCATCCTTCACTTGCAAACCTGCATAAGGCTAAAGGTCTTTGGACCTCTGTGGTCCAGCGCTTTAAAGCACAGAAAAGCGAAGTGAAAGGAACCTCTCAGGTTCCTCTCAGTCTCACTCTCTCACACACTCTTTCCCTAAACAACATTGTCTCAAGAACCTTAGGAGAATCTGATGAAAAACTAGAATATCTGCAGCTACGTGACCCCTTCAATTTAAAGTCTGCTTTCTTTCTATCTTCTCTACTTACCTGTAGCTGCAGTAGGTTGCCAAGTCTTTCAGCAGGACATTTCCACATTTTGTTCTCTCCCTCTGTCCCTCTCTCCCTTCCCATTGACTTGTCCAACTTCTCATAAATTTGAAAGACTTAGCATCTCCTGTTTCCATTGTAAGTTAATATGGCCTTATTTGGCACACTTGAAATAAGATGGTAAACAAGACCTATGGAAGATGGAAGTGCTTTGTTTGCCTTAATGATGGATCATGTTGCAATAAAAAATTATTATCCCCTGAGTCATTCAATACATGTTCTTCTAGTAACATACACCAAGCTAACAACTGCACTGCCTGGTGATTATGGTCATAAAAATAGGGTAAGAAATTTTGCTTGCTCTTTCTACCTATCTCAGATTACAGTACAGCCATGCCATGAGTTTTCCTTGGCTTGAAATGGCTGCCTCTTCCCTCTGCCAATAAAGACTGAGCTATGGAGAACATACTTGGTCATGCAGGAGGCAGAATGCTACAGAAATATGCCCCTCAGTTCAAGGGGCATGTTGAGGTGCTGGAATGAGTTCAGACAAGGGTAGCTAGGATGGTAAAGGGGATTGAAGATAAGCCCTATGAGGAGAGGCTGAACGAGCTGCGTCTGTTTAGCCCAGAAAAGAGAAGGCTCAGGGGTGACCTTATTGCTGTCTATAACTACCTGAAAGGAGGTCGTAGTCAGGCGGGGGCTGGTGTTTTCTCCTTCATCTCTGGAGACAGGGCGAGAGGTCATTGTCTTACGCCTCAAAAGGGGAAGTTCAGACTTGATATTAGGAAAAGGTTTTTCACTGAAAAAGTGATCCGGATTTGGAATGGTCTGTCCACAGATGTGGTTGAGTCACCAACACTGGAGACATTCAAGGGGAGTCTGAATGAGGTGCTGAGTGATATGATCTCGATGTAGATTAGGTTTAGTTGGTCTATAGGTTAGACTAGATGATCTTTGAGGTCCTTTCCAGCGTTATCTATAC
>WEKX01001276.1:54363-70291 GCA_013390025.1 Pitta sordida
GGGTGTTAGATGGTGAGTTGGACTAGATGATCCTTGTGGGTCCCTTCCAACTCATAATATTCTGTGATTCTGTGATTCTGTGATTCTGTGATTCAACAAGTTCTGTTGAAGCACGGACTTTGAGGTAGAACAGACATGGTAAAAGGTGGAAAGGGGAAAGTTATGTTGAGATGTAGGCCTGGGGAGAAAGACCAAAGCAAAAGGCTCTATGGCATCTCCTCTGTCAAGAACCTATGGTGCTGCTGGACTTTCAAAGTGTGATGGCTAAGACAGCAGCAGCAGCATTCATCAAAATGACTGTTTTAGTTTTTTGGACAATTAGGCCAATAATTATGCTACTTATTTATTATATTAGCCTGCAGTTAATGGATGCTATGGAAGGGAATTAATGTCTCTAAATTATTTTTAAAACACCCTGATTACACCATCTTTTTAAATACATACTAATGAAGAATGTCACGATAAGATGTTTAAATAAGTTGCAGGTTGGTGTGTCAGGGTACCCGGCTATCCAGATATGCTTACCACTCTTCAAAAGCCATAAGAAGGTCAGACATACTTTAAAGAAAAATATGGGGCTGGGAGCAGGACCCTGAGGCTGTTGTGTGCACTACCAGAGCAGGAATGCTCTTCTGCTCTGAAGCAAGTGGTGTACATCTGACTTTGTGTAGTGCTTTGTGTTCAGCAGCAGCAGGGTAATACATTGCCTGCCTCAGCCTTGGCCTGGTTTGTGTCCTGCCTCTTTGTCAGATAGAGATGGTGACTGCCTACAGGCTGTGGCAGGCCTATTTATGATTTGCTCAGCACAGCCTGTCAAAAGCAGTTATGACACCTTCACCTAAGCAAATGCTACTTGGTATTCTCTTGTTATAAAACAAAGGTCATTTGAACTGAAAATACCTCTATTCCTAGCCAAAGTGGGGGAGAGTTCTGTATAATTGTGTCCCGAAGCAGCGTAGGAGCCATGGGAGTGAGGAAAGAAGCTAACACAGCGATTGCCAAAGCACAAATGATGTTGACTGAGTTTGCACATATAAAACAAGCAGTCCACCTCTCCAAGCCTCAGTACAGGTTTCAGCTGACTGTTCCAAGGCTCCATGTGGAGCAGTGCAGCTGTGTGACCTTGCCTCATTTCACTAATTGACATTAAGTTGTGGTAAAGTCCATGAGCTAAGCGACATGCAAGAAAAAAGAAAGAGATATCGAACAGGTCCAAGGATTCAAAAGGAGAAATACAGCCTTGACAAAGGTATAAAACTCTAAGGAAAAAGCAGAGAAGACAGCAATTTAGCAACGTGAAGCATCAGCCTGTTCTCACCCAGCAACACAGACAACAATTTTTCCACCCATTATGCTATAAGGGATGCAGCAGTTTCCTTAGTAGGCAGGTGAATGTGCCCACATGAGACCATGCTGGACAATCAGAAGCAGAGCTGCCTCAGCAGTTCCCTAAATTCTCCTGCCCCACTGCCCTGACTGCACTGGTTGCATTTTTCAATCAAATTAATTCCCATTTCCAGCTCCTTCTTCATGCTGACATGGCAGAGAGAAAGGAGTGGTCCAGTAGTGGTTGCTTAGCGTCACACTACGTGTTTTAGATACCCACCACCTTCATTAAGGGCTGAAATGCTGTGTGAACCCCCTGTAGGTTTACAAATTTGTGGCTCCTTTCTGTGGTGATACACAGTTTCATCATGGTGAATGTAAAACCTCTGTCCCCCAGCAAAGACTTGGGCCAGCATACCTGAGTCTTAACTCCAACAGCTATACTAGTATTCAAGCTATGATTCCCAGACAGCAATGAGTGATTTGCAGTGACTTGCATAGAGCAACCTGGCTCCTGGGCAACTGTACACATATAGCTGTGATATTTAATACCTCCATTAGCTGCCTTTATATCAGAGGAGTGGGATGGAGCATAACCTTTTGCATGCCTTGATTTTGTGACACTGTGCTATATTTTTAAAGAAGGACAAGATGTTCTGTTCTACACAGCAGCACCTACTGAACAATATGAACTAGCCAGGTGCTTAAAATTATAATGGTGGCTAGCCTCTAATGGACTGAAAACTGTGTAAACGTGACAAATCTCATAAAATAAAAATAATTATTCCTTCAGTATCAGGCACTTTTAGAACATGAATAATGTATATTCGGGGAGAAAAACTTCATTGAAACTACAGGGGAAACAATGGCACCTAGTATTCAGGGGACTGCAGCAAAATATTGTTTACAGATCTCCATTCATTGTGAAATTATCTATACTGAAGAAACTGGATGTACTCTAAAGCAAAGATTGAAGGAGCATAAAACATGTAATATTGTAGTTACAAGGCACATAAAATCTTATTGTATCTGTGATAAATATTTATGCCTGAGCAATTTTACTATTTTACAAACTACTTTCCCTGGAGGATGGTTAAAGAATACATGGACACCCTATTAGTTTTAAAGTCTAGCAGCTCCCAATACACATGATGAGGATGTAATATACCTGTTCAAAAAAATGTCCAATTAATTGTTTGGTTTTGTATTGAAAATATTTTCATTTTTTTAATTAAAGTTGTTTTCAATTGATAGATGTATCATCTCTTGGGTTGCAAAAGTTAAAGCAGAAGATGTTCCTGAAGGGATACCACTTCAAAACTGAGACCATATATTAAGCTCCCTATGGGGGATGAAGAGCCCACAGTGCAGAGTTTAATAGTATCACTGCGTTCAGCTGCTGTACAACACTTGGGATTTGTCCATGGGACTTGGAAGAGGCTGCCCTGCACATTAAAAAAAAAAAAAAAAGGCAAATGCAGGTATGTACTTTGTGAGGTTTGTGGATGGGGAAGGAGGGCATTTGAAGATGAAGATAAGACTCTGAGTGGCAATGAAATGTTTTCTCAAATCTTGTATTTTAAACTCCATAAGGATCTCACACAGACAAATATTCATATACATTTATTTATTTATATACATTTGCATTGCTAATGTCTTAGGTATTTGTCTGTGTCCCTCCTTGGTTGCTCTCAAGTGTAACCCTTTCAACCTTTGGAAGAAGTCTTCACCTTTCTTCATGTATGAAAGCAATTTGTAGAGGTAAATGCCAGGGCAAGAAGCTCAGTGTCACAGCTGTAAATAACTGCATGGCATTTCACATGCTTAAGCATCTTTAACTGCTTGATCACTTTCTATTAGTTATCTTTTGAGGACTGAGATTAAATTAAAGTCTTGCAGCCTCCTGGGACAGCTCTCACAACTACACAAGTTTACAAGCAATTTGGCCACCAGGCCACTCCAGGATGCTCATAGAGGCAGAGAGATAAAGCCTCTCACCCATCTAATTTCCAGAATGATGATTTAAATAGACAAACAAAGAGGTCTGTAGGTAAAGCTGAAAGTCTGGGTTGGATGATTGGCACATGGTGTGATTTTTATTTTTGTGTTGCACATCATAGTTCTGATCCAAAACTGGATATTTATTATTTCTTTACTTGTATTGACATACTACTGGGGAAAGCCCCTGCTTCTAGCTGCTCCAAACAGACATTTAAAGCAACAATTCTGCTGCTATCTTCATGACTAGAGAAAAATATTAGCCAGAAAAATAGAAAGGTGATGTTTAAATACATCCAACAACCATCATCACTCTGTCTTTTCTGGTCTCTTGTAGCCTGAGGAAAGAGCAACTGCATTTGCATCATGTCCTGAAAGTCATCAGTCCATATTCACTAAGAAGTGATGCAAAGTGCTGATAGTCCATGTCCAGCAACCCACTTGAGTCCAGGCTGAAAACTCCTGAGAAATGTAATCTGTGAAAGGAAGCAATTCTTTTTTACATCTCAGTTTTCAAAAGCAGGAAGTAGGTTGGTGCACATCTCCAAGGTTTAACTTGTGCCCATATTTGTGCCTTGTCATATGTCTATGTTCTTGAAGAAAAAAAGCATAAAAATCTGAATTCCTCACATTGAGATGTTTATTAATTCTGTTCTTTTTCTCTTTTTTTTTCTTTTTTTTTTTTTTAGGCAGGAAATATTAAGGTGCAAGTCAAAAGGAAAAGTTTAAATGAATGCTTTGAGTCAAAACCAAAGACAGACTGCTAGACCAACCTTCCATCTGAACAAAATGGGGTTTTGTCAGCCTAATTGCTTCCTTAATGAGTTTGATGCAGTGTTTTCTATTCATTGACTCCAACAAGGAAAGGCTGTGTTTTTGCAGGGTGCAAAAAGAGTTTGCTTTTTTGATCTGCAGTGGGCAGATAGATGTGTATTCATCCATTCTTCAGCTATTGAGGTCAATATTCTGAATCGGTTGATACAGTAACGGAAAAACCAAGGTTAGATCTTTAGTTTATACGTGAGCTCCAATGCAGTCAGTAAAGCAAAGCAGATCTCTGCCAAGTTGGGAGCTGCTGCCTACCTTTTAGGCTGTGCAAAACCTAAAGTTGAAATGCAGCAGGGAAGGGCAAGGCTTCTTGGTCTTGTACCTTTGCTCAATTAGCATCTCTAGGACATCATTGAGGACCAGTCCTGCCAGCTCTTTGAACACTTGAAGGTTGGGCTGCTTACCACCTTTCCAATACTGCCTGCAAAGCAGGGGAAGTGTCTGCCAAAAATAGGGAGTAACATGGGTGTTAACTGAAGATGACTAACCACTAGAGCAATGCTCTTGTTCACAGTGTGTGCAGCTCTGGCAAGTATCGCCCTCCTGGGTGTTTGAGCTGTAGCCCATGCATTTCCTGGCCACCTTGTAGATAGCCAAGAGGTCACCTGTGCAAGCATTCTTCAGGATCTCTGGGCAAGACAGAGCAGAAGCATGGGATCCACTGTGCCAAGAGGGGCACATTTGTTCAATCCAGAAGGACATCACCATGTTCTTGTGCCTGGGAGTTGGGAAAAGCTGCTGTTCAGCAAGGCATTACTGATGAGACAACATAACTATTTCCTTCTCCCAAGCTTTCAGACAAAATGCCCATTAGAGTTCCAACCTGCTGTCAAGATTCTTACGAAGGCTCATCAGTTATATTCCTTCTTTGATGGTAAACTAAACAAAACTGATGCCTGGCTAAACTTTCTTTGCTTCTTCTACTCGTGCTCTTTCCTAAAACTTCTATTGAAGGTAAGAGCAAATATGAAAATGTTCATGTACAGCAAATTATCTGATTGTGACTATTGCTATCATGTAGGTCATTGTTCCGTTTTGTTAGCACTTTTCTGGGAAATTACTATGATGAGTTTAACACTGTTAAAGACAAACTCGAGGGAGATCTTGTCATGAATATTGCTCTTTCCTGCAAAGGAGAAAACTTATATGGGAACATAGCAAGAAAATATGTTAGAAGCAAGGGACTGAGATTTCTTCCCTGTAGGATATTATAAGATCTTTTGGTCTGTAATCAGTAAGCAGAATATGAGTGTTTACCTTAGTGCCTTGCAAAATAAAAGAGGGATGTTTTCATTCATGTTACCAGTAGGAATAAAGGCAGAGTTGATTAGGGCCACCAGTTTTCCCAAGCACACTGGGAAGACAGAAAATGTGTCGCAAAGTCTCATGTAAGAGAGACAAGCCATGCTTAATCAAAGCTGACACATAATCAAGACTTTTCAAGGCAATACCTACAGTAAAGGATAAGTATTCAGACACTGTCAGTCTCTGCAAACATCTCCTGGTGCCACCAGGTAAAAAATCATCCTCACTAATGCATGATTTCTATTTCACTGTACATGTATATATCATAAAAAATGCCTTTCTCAAAACCTCGCTGCAGAAATTTCTGCAGTAGTGAACTATCTAATGTTTCAGACCTACAATATCATCTCCAAGAAAAAAACACATGAAGGTGGGCAGCCAGGGAGAAACAAGGTTAAGAAGAGGTGTCACAGAAAAAGACCGTGATACCAAAGCACAATTTAGTAAGATAGACAAGGTCAAATTCTATCCTTTTTTCTAAAACAGATGTTTACCGCAATAGATTTCTGCAGCACTGCAAACAAATCGGCCAAGAAAATAATTTATCCACAGTCCTGAAGTATTCTGAGGATGAAGGCAGGTCTTGGTGTCTAGAGAGGAAACAGGAAACTCATCTGTAGACTAAACATGGCAGATATAAGCAGTGGTAGGCTATTTGGGGCAGAGGTAAAATGACTTCTAGAAACCTTAATTCTTTTTGGTTTAGTTGCTGCCAAAGACACATTCTGAGTGATTTGGTACTCCCCATTGCTGGGTTAAAATTAAGACACTGACGGAATGCCAGTCTTGACATAATAAAGTATACACATTGTTCAAATTGCTTATATTTAAATACTCTATTTAATGTATGTTTCATGTGCCACTTGCTGGGTAACAGGAGAGGGCTCCATTGCTTTTAAAAACAAATAAATAGACCAAAAAAATCGCTTTTGGCTATGAAAAGAGCAATTTGTGAGACTGCTATAGATGCAACTATGTCTTAGCTCTGTGCTTTCAGACTCATCAGTGCTTTCTCCAAACTTTTGTTTGGCCAATGCTGCCTTAGCTGAACTCTTTGTTGGCCACCACATCTTTCATGACATGGTAAGGACAGTATCTTTAGTGGTAACTTCATGTATCTGTAGACCTACCCAGTTTAAGTACATGACCATGCTAGAGTTTTCAAACCTGTTGGACATCATATGCCTCGAGGTGAATGGGGGATTGTGCGCATGTGTGTGCACGTCCTTTTCTTCTAGAGGTTTTAGGGAGATGTTTCTGTCTGATGAAGTGTCGCAATGTATTACAAGTATAATGGCTGCCTCTTGGCTCAATGTCAGCCTTGACATCTTACCTGTTAATTGAAGACACGGGTTATTGATCCTTCCATGAGCTACCCACTGCTTCTTCTGTCTTTACCTACCTGGCAACTTTGTCCTGATAGCTTCACCTTGGATGGTCATGCATGCTGCTTTTTACAGCCAGCACATCCTGTCAGAGTTACCCACAGTGGCAATTGCTATTGTCCTGTCTTTACTTAATATTTCACCAGCCATTGCTATTTGGAGGCCTTTCTCTGGTTTTTCATCTGACTTTCCCTACAGCTCCTTCTTTAATATTAGAGCTTTCTTGTTCTCAAATAACTCTTTCTCTCATTAGGGAATTGTTAAATTTTCCAAAGCTATGTGCTAAAGACAGACTTCTCAGCAATATAATGAAAGAAATTAGTTTCTATTTCTTCTGCCACTTGATTACTGTCTTGTTTTCCAGAGAAAATGTTTGTATGCTGTCTTCTGCTGCCTTGAGTCTTGTTTATGAAACGGCCTGCTGGCAACATATTTTGGCAACTGCTACCCAAAAAAAAAAAAAAGGTTCAAATCTGTTTTGGATTTTCTCTCTGCAAAAAAGAAAAAGTGGGAGTTCTTTTTCAGTCTTTGTGTCCGTAATTAATTCCGCAGAATTGGATGGTACAGCGAAGGCATCAGAGTCCAGCTGAATATTAGGCACATGTACCTGGGAGTGATAACATCTCAGTTGCTAGACTTCTAAAACTCCATTTGGATTTAATACCTCACTGACCAAGTTCTCAAAGCGATCTGTTTTTTGAAAACTGGAGTTGATAGGTTTTGATTTTCGAACAAGCACACTGCAGTACAAAAGCACCTGATGCTTTTTATAGTCCTTTAGAAGCATCACTTCCCCTCTTTCAAAGTATTTGTTTCTCAAAAGGAAATTAAACAGCGTCTAATGTGTCATTTGTGTGATACACAAACATTTGGATTTTCCAATTATTTCTACAAAAACCTGCAATCCTGCATACGTGGATATGCTGAGAAGCATTCAGTTAGGTTTTTTTCTAATGTTCAGATGTCAGGTCTCTCATATCATATGTTGCTTGGGGAAAGAGGAGTTTAGGTGGCCTTAGACCCTCCTTTGAGAAAACACTAGATCCTTTTCCAGTTTATGAGCTGGAACAGGAAAGTTGGTCTTTTCTTGCACACACAGCCCAATTGCCCTGAGATTCTGTAATGTACAGTCTTTGTTTATGGCTTAATTTTAGAGCCAGCATCTCAGGAAGATTCAAAATTTGTTTTGGTTTTTTTCTATGACATCAATAATTGCAAATAGTTACAAAACACTTAACTCTTGAAAGACCAAATCATTTAACACTTTTCTCCTTCCTCTGATATTTTCCTCTGAATTTTTTAATTCAAAAAATTGTTTGTGCCATTTTACTCCTCCAGGCCAGATGTCTATCTGTCTTCATGTTCTGAAAACAATATATGACCAAAGCAATTTCAAAAATAATGCAGAAATTTATTACATACTTGCTTCTTAACAATGATTTCTAAATTTTATTTAGAAATATAATGTAGAATAAACATTTATAAATAACAATGCCTCTGCTAATGGGAGGTCTTGTTCCATGACTGGCTACCCAAGAGGAGATCTATAAACTCATAAGAAAAAGTTTGTTTCTGGGCTAGATGTCCTTTCTGTTTTACCCATCTTTATCTATAGAAAAACATCTGCCCACATGCTGCCTCAATAGGTTGGAGAAATGTTACATACTTCTATTCCTCTTGTAAGGAAAATCTTACAATATGAAGCATTTATCACTAATTTCTGCCACACAGCAGTTCATGGCATAGAAATTTTTATTGCTAGACTGTATGCTTTACCCACCTTTAAGATGACCTAACACTGCTCATACATGGCTTTCTAAGTTGTGATTGAGTTATCAAACAACTCCACGTCCCACCCTTTGCTGTTTCCACTCACAAACTCGCACCTATATCCCTCATTGTATGCAGTGGTATGAACTTGTCTGTAGACTTGCAGCAAAATGCTGTAGGGTGTTCCCTGGAGTCCTGTAAAGTACTTTTTGCCTCTGTTTTTGTAGTGTACCTTTCAAATTAGAGTGCAAGGTCTGTGATCCACAATCCAGCTCTCAGCTGGCTTCTAGACTTCACCCCACCCCCAGCAGAGAGCTTGTTGAAGCCACGGCTGTCAGACTCAGTTATTTGCACAGCATCTTAATAGGACTTTCAGTTTTCCTAAAGAAAAAAAAAAAAAAAAAAAAAAAAAAACTAGCACACCACCAACAGAAAACACCACTAGGGTCAATTGTCCTTTCTTTAAAATTGATTTTACGGAAGTCATCTCTCCCTGAGAGATTTGGCGCATTCCTGGAACTACTGCATAATCAACTTATGTCCTCTCTGGGGACTACACTACTATGAAATCAAATAATGTAATCTCGATGTGAAAACCAACTTTAGTTAGCACCTGTGATCTCAAAGGTCTGAGAGTGCCACTGAAAGAATTACTTTGAGCGTGATAGTCTTTCAATCAAAATGCAGCAAGTATTGACTATGATCTCTCCCAAACCTGCAACCCAAGCAAGAAAGAGTCCTGCAGGTCTGAATGAGAGACTGCCAAAAAAAGACTGTTATGAGAGGTATTGTAGGAACTATTGCTTTCCTCAAGGGCTCTCCACAGTGTTAGCACTGCAGTGTGGTTTAGTATGTGCAGCGCTGAAGTGATTATTGGTTGCACTGCTGAATGTAACTATGGTCCAGATCCTTTGCACCCTACAGCTGTCCTGTGGCCTTATTTAGAGAAGATAAGTGGTAACAAGACTGTGAAATGGGTTTTCATCAGAAGGCCATCATTCTTGTTTCCCCATATTTTGGTAGCAGATCTTACAGAAAAATAAGATAAGGGAAAGAGTACTTTTATTGCTTTGGTCAGTCTTTTCTGTTTGCAGTTTCATTTTTCATTGGTAACAAAGAAGGCGGTTTTCTCTGGCATTTTTTAAGATAAAAAATTTTCTGTGAAAAATAATTGGTGTTTTTCAACTGCTCACATATGAGAGTCCTATAAACTCTAATTCTGCTATGAGCAAAGCAGTGTTGAAATCAATGGAGCAGAGAACGATTGGCAGCAAGAATGATTATAATATCAGTGGCCAATTAGGCAAGAGACAGCTCAAGACTGTTATGATAGTGAGAACTACAGCATTATCTTCTTAAGTAACAGAGATTAAACACTGAAATCCTCAAGACTTTGTAGAAAAGCACCAAATACCAGTTCTAAAATATTGTAGTGGATCTTCGGGGGAAAACCAATAAGTCTTTTTGACAACATTTTGCAATAGTTTCTTTAATTATTATACCTAGAGAATAGCAATAAACCACAGCTCTTTTTATTCAAGTTAATATTGGAGGGAGAAAAATATTTGGTTTCTTCTCTACCAGTTTTACAGCATGCTGTAATTGCACCTTGTGCTGTACCAAGAGACATATTCGGCCTGCCTTGCCTACTACTTCCACTAAGGTTATGGGAAGTTTCATTTGATTATCATGCTAGACACAGGAGAACATTTTCACATAATGCCTGTGTTTCAGCCGCTTCCTTTCAAATATTCCTTTGCAAGTGGTTAATGGTAATGATAGTTTGATAATTTCTTTATAATTTCACTTTCCTTTGGAAAGAAAGGCTAGACAGTCATGCAGCTCATCTATGTTCCCTTGCTTTCCAAAATTTCTGAACCCTTTTGACACCTCATAAGCAAATTAGACACCTGGGAGAATTTTCCAAGCTTTTAATTTTCTACAGAATCTGTTGGAAGGAGGCAACCGGTCTCACTGGAAATGGCAAAATGAAGGTGATTTGGGGATGAAACTATACTTCGACATTCATCAGAACCACTAAGAGGGAGCCATTGGAAAAAATCAAGATGTATGAAAAGCCCCAGTTGCATCTTGTACTTTCTTGGGTAGCAAAGTCAGACTGTTCTTAGATGCAGAAGCGTTAGAGCAGGCTTCGGCAACTTCCTGCCCATGGACATTACAGTAAATGTTTACAGCATGTAATCTTTAGGAAACAGCATTGCAGTGGGTTTTAGGGCTCAATGGAAAGAGCAAATGCATACCATGAAAAAAGGGGGCGGGGGGAAACAACAAAAAAGACATCAAGTTATGAAGCTTAGAAAGTAAGATCAGTATTTCATTAAAGGAACTTATGTGTTACTAGCTCTGAAGAAGTCATGATCTACTCATGGATATTTTGCAAGTATAAAGAGATTAAATATACCAGATAGGTTATCTGTTGTATGGGAATTGCTTTGTTCTAGTAATCATTTTTGCTATACAATTTCTTTCTCTGTAATTCACTTTCCCTGAATTATCATTTCTTTAAGATAATTTCATATTTTATTTTCTCATTTAATTATATATATAAAAATAAAATACTGAAATGTTTAAAGAAATTAAAACCTGCTCATAATCATCTGTCTGGGACAAAAATGGATGCTCTGTTAAACAGCTCAAAATACTGTAGCTTTATGAATCTTCTGAAAATCTTGTAAATCATTACTGTGGGCTGTCTCCAGTTTCTTGTAAATCAGGTGAACCATAAACTAGACCTCTCAAGGAGATTGTCTAGGCACTTTAAATGTCTGTACATCTTCTATCTTCATCCACTTCAGTGGTACAAAGCCTTTACTCCATAATCACTACTACACACCCAGCTTGGAGTTTCACTGAATTATTGGAAGGTGAGGGTGAGGCTTTCAAAGACAACGTTTTCATGCTTATAAATTTTATCGGTGTCATCTTGTTTACAAGATATATGCAGGTCTCCTACAATACCTATGACATGCATACCCTGCCTTATAATCACACTGTGCCACAACCATCACAGTGATTGGAGATACTACTTTTTTTATCCATGTGTGGTGAGATCAGAGAAGTTCAGTTAAATGGGAGAAGAACGATGAAGCAGCACAGTTATATAATATCATGATCTGTTTCAGGAGAAGCCCTTTAGAGGAACCGTCCCTGTGCCTCTGTGTGTCAAGGAGTACTATTCTCAAGTTGTACAAGAGAGTGGACACCCACTTCCTACCCTCCTTCTGAGAGAGCTTAGGACTGGGTTCTGCTTCTGAAGCAGATCTTGTCCTGAGGAAAAAGTTTGCAGCAAGACTGGAAAACCTGGCAGACAGACTAGACATAGCCATGAGTTGACGAGGGATGACTTTGATGGCGGCACTGAGGGGCAGTGGCTTTGTCCCACAGTGAGATGAGGAATCTGCCCCAGTGGGAGGGTCCAGAAGAATGTGCCTCTTTCCACCAGCCGGCCATCAGCACCCCTCCCACCTAAGTGATGCTGTAACTTTGCTGCTGAGACTCATAGCATTCTTTTTGCTGTTTCTGTTTCTACCCAGCCTCCTGCCCCTACACTGATTCTCCTCTTCAATATGTCCACTTGACTTTAGTCAGTGGCTTTGATTGCAAGTTGCCGTTGTTGTTGTAGTGGAGGAAATAATAGCCTCTGTGTATCTTCTACCTGTAATTATTAAAATAGGACCTGGGACAGTCTCTGACTCTATAAAGAGAGCAGGGTGGGTGTGAAGAGGCACAGCTGCAGGGCTAGATCTGGGATTTAAGTCCCTTTGACATACAGTGTGCCCACAGTTCTCCTGTGTCCCTTCCTTTGAAACTGAGACTTGCATACACAGATTACTGTGACTCTCCTGGTCTGGCGCCCCACCAAAATGGTTAGTGAGGATAAGCTTTTGACTTAAAAATCACTCAGTTTAAGTTTTAACAATAGGTTACAGACCCAAAATGGATCACTACCATATTTGTGGTTTACTTGGAGAGGAAAATGGGGAGAATATTTATGATAGTCCCTGTCTAACTTCAAGGTTACCAGAGCACAGAGAGGAAATTCTGAATCAGACATGTCAGCTTGTCCTTAATGCGTCCTGGTTTTCCCACGCACAGTACGTCTCCCATTAACATGTGGTAAACGAAACAGATGGGCTGCAATGCTTGAGCAGGGACATGGGTTACAGGGAGACTGCAAGACTTTTGATTTTCACTTGAAACATTTGGCTTTGTTTTAATGTTACCCTTTAGCTGTCTTGCTTTAAAGGACAGCGGGTCTTTGCAGTAGTGCCATGTCCTAAGCTTCTGGACAAAGGGCACTCACTACTATGTGGTCTTAACACTTTGGAAAACATTGTAGCCCTCATAAATAGAGACATAATGAGCCATCACCTGTTTTTTGGAAAGGTTACAGTAGATGAGGATGGCTGAAATAACAAATCAAAGCACCTACTTCTTAATATTCCTGCCTCAGTTTTCTCTTCTGTAAATCTGGACTGGTACCAGTTTCCTGCCTGTCAGGAATGCTGCAAAGATAATAACAATTACTAGATTATGAGACAATTTTTTAAAGCATTTTTTTAAGTAGCACTGTTTAAACCATAATGCCCTTGGGCAGAGTTTAGGTGGTTTACTACCTACCACTTTATGCTTGCATTCACTTTTAAGGTAGATCGTCTTTATCACCTCACCCCTGTCTCTAGCCACCTGGCAGATTACAGCTGTGGTTTTCAAAAGCAGCTTTCTAAGTCCTGTTGTCAGCTGCAGCACAGGGAAGGAATTTAGCAGGGAAAAGAGGGACTCTTCTCCACTTCCTCCATCCATCCTTTTTTTCCCAGTTTCCCAGATAGTTTTTCTGCCTAAACTCTATTACATCCTCTGCACATAAAGAGTAGTCTGTGTTTTGCATAGTTCTGCTAATGGGAGTAGCAGAAAGGCTTCAAGCTATCCACAGAGTCGTGGAAACAGGATCCGAGCAGCAGCTGTTCTTGAAGGATCAGCGGTCTCCCTTTCCTGATACTTGAAAACTCAAGAGCAGTTTCCCCTGCCCCTGTGCATGCTGGTAGCGGGCAAATTTCTCTCTCATCACCAGAAATGTTTCAGCAATCTTCCCTTGAATTTCAAGGAAGGTGTTTTATTGCGTCCTTTGCGGGAGACGAGGAGTTCGAGTCCCACCAGGGAGGCAGTAGTGCCGTTTAAGAATTGGACTCGATGATCCTTGTGGGCTCCTTCCAACTCAGAATATTCTGTGACTCTGATTTCAAGACGCTCAAATGGATTGCCCAGTAGAGGGAGCAAAGGGAGCACTGTGGACACTGAACACTCTCAGGCTCACGGAAAGGCTTCCCCCGTGCAAGCAATCCTTAAGCGCCTTTCCCCGGTCCCGTGGGTGGGTCAGGGTGGGTTAGCGTGCCACTGAGTCACGCAGAAACAACGCCCAGGGAAAAAAGCGGCCTTTGGACAACCAGGTCCGGAGCAGATGCTGCCAATGCAGACAGACAACATCAGCTGCTGTTGTCCAGGGTTTAAATATATTATCTTAATATTTGCTTATTTAAATCATATAGATAATAATTTATTTAAATAACATATAGCAATTTAATCCATTATTTCAATTAATCATTAGGTAATTAATATGTACAAATCACTAGCATGTAGTTATTAATATAATTACTAATATGAATATAATTTAATAATTAAAATTATCCTTTGATAAATTCGGGATTGATTCCCATGGACGGCATCCAATTTTACCTCAAGAGTAAGCAGTGTGCAAGGCTTCACGAGAAGCTAGAGTACGCATAATTCTGATGTTAAGAGATCAGCCCAGATGCTTAAACCATGGTGCTAATAGAACAAACGTTATGGGTTCAATCCCTGTATGGGCATTCACTTGGGAGCTGGACACGACGATCCTTGTGGGTCCATTCCAACTCAGAATATTCTGTGATTCTCTGATTCTAAGGACAATTTCCACCCTGCTGAATTCAGTTCTGTGTGTTGGACCAGGGATATGCTGCACCAAAACCTCGGTGGGGGCTGGCAATTGAAAGCTTTCCTGCTCGGATGTTGCGCTTGCTCAGTCGAGGTGGAATCAGCACCGAAAGCCTGCGCTGCTCATGCTGCAATAGATAAGCACAAAGTGCAAAAGAAGAAAAAAAATCTCAGTGTTGGAGACAACATGGGTTTTCTGATTACAATTAGTGCACACCTGACTTTCACCACCTTAGTTATGACTGTCTAAATCCACGCAGTGTTTATTCTCTAATTAGGTTTTGAAATGTTATAAAAGTCATTACGCATTCAGAATATCACTTAACGAGTTGACTAAATAGAAAAATAAAATATATATTCCTGTAAAGCAGTCTGGTCACATCAACGCAAATCCCCTCCTGTTACAGAAATGCCAAAATCATTAGTAGTCTTGTATTTAGGTAAATGTCTGACTGCAACATGATTTTTGTTGCTTTGTTTGAAAACTTAAGACAATTGGCTAAACAAAGACCATAATTCCTATTAAAAATGTATGTTACAGTGAACTGAAAAACGATAACATATCTTATTCAAAGACGGTGAATGAGCTACATATTTTTTGCCTCTGCATCATTTTCATGGCTTTAATTTTAAAAAAAAATACTGGAAAGAAAACTCATGCCAAAATTTTAGCCTTTCATTTATTTGAAGCAGCCAGAAAGGAATGATTTTTTTTAAAAGTTTTTCAAAGAGTCTCCTTTTCTCTGAGTGACAGGAAAATAAAAAATATACAATTAAAAATCTCACCCATAACAAATACAGAAAAAAAATTTAAAACTTACTGTTAGGTTAAATAATCTTTGGAGCAGTTTCCAGGGAAAAGGCTCTTCTCTGACTTGCTCCTCTCTAATTTCAGAGTGATTTGTTTGTTAATAATTTGTCTTATTTCAGTCTAAATATGTGCACAAGGTGCAAAGCAGTAGACCAGAATAATTAATGGAAGAGCATATAGGGAAGCTAGACTATGTTTCTGTTTGTACTCAACAACAATAATCCAGGAGAATTTCGTACCAGAGGCATGCTTCTAAACAAGTTACACAGGCTGAATCAACTTTTGAAATCAATAGGAACAGAGCATAGAAAAAAAAATCCATGCTATTTCAATTCTAACAATTACTGTAGAGTTAACCAGCCTCTGAGAAAAATGTTATCAGGACTGACACATTCCCAAAGTGTATTCTGATTTTAGCTAAGCCTTATCTTCTGACAGAGAAATGTTTTGTTGGCTATATTCCAGCTTGTTTTTCACATTATTAGTTTTTTAATTCTTGCTTTTTTTTTTT
>WEKX01001276.1:70408-105688 GCA_013390025.1 Pitta sordida
TTTAATTTTTCTTTTTTTTTTTTTCAGTACAACGAATTTTTTGCACACAGTGGTAATTGGAATAGAAGTAAGAGTGTGTTATTCTTCTGGCAGTCATATTCCCTTCAGTGGCTTTCTTTTCAGTAACAAGCCATCGCAGCAGTAAGAACTAAAAGGCTACACAGAGGCACATCAGGTGGCTCTAATGATTGAGTGGCTGTTAACAACGGGTAGCTTATTGTGATGGCTCAACCGCCACCATTACACTGAGACTGAAAGCGAACACACGTGTGCATTTAGAATTCCTTAAAAATGTATTTTATTTGATCCGTAAGGGACCGCTTCAGCTTTTACAAAAGTATCTGGCAGAAAATACCTTTGTTCTCATGAATGGGAGTGGGTTTGCTTTTAGGTTTTCCTTGTCTCCTGGCGCTTTTATTTGCAGCCATTTCTAGTCCAAGTTGTTGCGAGTGTGATATTGGGTGAGACACTTGTTTGAGCTTGATTTCTTCAGCTATGATGTTTTACATGTTTAAAAGCTCCATGGAGCTACCATAAAGAAAATGAATAATCTGAGAGCTAAAAACATAAACCCTCAATCTAGAGTCTGAAGATGTGTGACGATTCTTCAGAAACTTTTTTGCTCAATGGCATATTACTCAGGGCATGTCACGTTATAAGCACTGTCGAGCCCTATCCTTAACATCACAGGAACTGGCTATTTGTCTTGTGCTGCACGTGGTTTGCTGCCATGAGATTCCACTTGTGTCTGGCGTCTGGTGCAGAGATGCAGCAGATGAAAGCCATGGAGTTTTGCAACAAGAAGTTTTGCTACACGCAAACCACAAACTAGAAAGCTAATTAAGCATCATTAGGCTCTCCACTCACTTCAGCTGTTGGGCCTTTAGCAGAAGTAAGCACTGTTGAATGGAGTATAACAGCAGATATTTGCTACCTGCACAGTTAGAAAACCCTTGGAACAATGAAAACAGCTTTGTGAAAAGGCAATTGCAAGCCTTGTTCTTTGCCACGCATCTGCTGGGTGCTTCCTAACATGTATAGTAGAAATAGGCATGCTGAAATGAACTGAAGGTCACAAATGATGTGGAGTTACTTAGTGATAAGAACTGGCTCCTGGAACCTACATACTGAGGACTTGAAACAGCTTGAATCTTCAAAGTCCAGAATAAACAAACAAACAACAACAATCAAAACAACAGCAACAGCAAAAACATAGAAGAAGCCACTGGAGTAGAAAAAGTCCAAATTGCGTTGGTTGGCTTTGGCTAACGCTGAGGTGTATGTACACCAATTCTTTCCCACAAGGCCAGGAAAAATGTACGGGAATTACGGGCAGCAGGGAGAAAGAAATATGTAGAGCCAAGGAGAAAAGAGGCAAAATTCAGTATCCTTATGTATTCCTTTTGCAATGATGGGAGCAGGCTGCCTCATACACATATGCCTGTATATATATCCTTTGTAGAGCCAGAGACAGAGGAGAGCCTGGGAAGTGAGCACTGCTATGGCTCTTCTGCAGACTCATTTCTCCCCAGGAAAACCTCTCTGTCCTGGTGCCCATAAGGAAAACAGCCCCTTTGGTCCTGCTGGGACCAAAGCTCATGGCTCCTCTCCCTGTGACCTGATACACTTCTTCCTTGTTAATTCAAGCTTGATGATTTCAACCTTGACTGTGACCCTCTAAAACAGGTCAGGCAACTAACTCATCATGAAAAACACTCTTCCCGCACCCACCTCCCCTCTTATCGTATTCTAGATCTATTATAACTTCATGAGGGGATTAGATGCCAACATACATGTAGGTGATGCCTTGTGACATGGACTCAATTAATCCCTCAATTTACCCCTTTCCATTTCATCCAAGCTCCATAAAATGCCCAGGAAGCATTACTTTGACAGTGTCATGACAGTTTAACTGGAGCAAGACTGCAGCAGAAGGGGAAGTATTGGAATTGGAGGCAGTTCTGGGTTAAAGTCAGGATGTTTTCAGCATAGTCTTCTTCCAGCCCATCTAAGTACGGGCAGGTCAGGGGCAGCTGCTGATACATATTTTCATCCAGTTTTACCTACAGGTACTACGTCCCATCCAAGGTCTAGTGGCTGACCTATGTGATAGGTTCTCAGGTTATTCTGAGTTGGAAGGGACCCACAGGATCATCTAGTCCAACTCCCAAGCGAATGCCCACCCAGGGATCAGGCCCACAAGTGTGGANAGGGAAGGATAGGGTTAGAGTATCTTTCATTTCTTACTTTGATTTCCATTTCTGAAGTTTATTATACTAAGGTTTGTGGTCAGCATTTTGTGAATGAGAGCAAAGAATAATAATGCAAGTACATCACAGCCATAATCCTAGTCTCACTAAAATACGTAGCAAAACTCCCACTAACTCGAGGAAAGGCAAGCTTTCACCTTCAGCCTCTCAGGGAAAAAAAAACAACTATATGAAGCCTTAAACTAGGAGGGCTCCAAAAATAGATTTACTCTGTTATGGGCAAAAGTGCCTTTCCCCACAAAGTCCATGGCTATTTAACTTGGAGTCACAGCCTTTCTTGTGAGAGACATACACCCTAGCTGTTTTACAACTCTATAAGGTATGATGGAGAGAAATTAAACTGTTTGCTATAAGTAGTATCAAGGAGTAAAGTTTAGGCACTTTGACTCCCACTTTTCCAAGCCTCAGATTTTAATACTTGTTTTTCATCACTGTTTTATGTATGAAGATGCACTGGTTCCAGTGTGCACACTCAGGATTCCCAAGTGAGGGACATTTTATGGCACTTTCCGCAATGTCTTTTTAACAAAGGCTAGTTTTTAGCTGGTAATCTATTTTAACAAAACATGTATGTGATTATCCTACTCTTTGTTTACTATTTGCTATCATTTGTTTAATGCATTTATTTTGTGTAATTCTCTATTCTTCTGTATTTTTCCCCCTAGCATTCTGATATATGCGTATCTCTAGGGTTTTTTTAAGAGTTTGAAGAAAAATCACTGAGATAACAACACCTTTTTGTCTCATGTCACCATCTGCTGCATCATCTCTGCAAGACAAATCATTCTCCTGTCTGTGTACTATCTTCTAGAATAGATCTTGGATAAAATCTTGTTCTAACTCTTGCATTACCAAGGAAATATGATACAGGAAAACCCTTTCTTACCTTCAATATTTCTAGTCTTCTATCTTTAGGTTCCCTTTTACCTTAGTGTCAGCATGCCTGACCTTTAATGCGATGATCCTCAGCGCACCAGCATCAAGCAGAGAAGTGCTATGCATCCTATATTCAGTATGGAGAGCTAAGACTTGCCTTAGGTCACACTAGACTGCTTGTGGAAGATTAAGGACTGAAATACAAGTGTTTCACACACCAGAAAACTACCTCCAGCATCAGACCGATCAGACACTTCAGTTTGCTGCTGTCCATGCCTCACCTGACTCTTAGACAGCCTTTTTCCAGGAGATCTCCTGGAAAATGCACAACTTCTTGCCTGGATTGCCCCTATCCACTCTATCACTAAATATGTTAACTATTTTGAAAGTCAGGTAGCATAAGAAATCCAGATAATTTATGATGTAAGTTGGAGTTGGTTTTTTTTCCACTGGCATCTGCTTCATTTTCATGTATTTATTGGGTTTACACAGCCAGATTTTTCTTGCAGAGGAGCTGCGGGAGTGGTTTCTGTGAGAGAACGTCAGGAGCTGTTCCCATGTTACACAGAAGCAGTTCCAGCCACCCCAAGAGGGATCCAATGCTGGCCATAACTGAGACCATCTGTGCTTTTGGGGAAATTAATTTTGCCCGTTTGAATCTGTTGCACCCATGACTGTAATTGTCAATTTGTCTCCCTGTCCTTAAGTCAACCCACAAGCTTTTCGTTTTACTTTCCAGCAGCCAGCAAAGGTCAACCCACCACAATATAATTACCATTGTAACCTGCTTTGGTGAGACAATTGTCATTACTCCATAGAAGTGTTATGAGTGTCTGAGCCAACGCATGTTCTTCTCTTTGGAAAGATGAAGTTAGTTGAATTAACCCTTGTATGCCACATTAATACTGCTGGAACTGAAAGGAGGATATGGCCTGTTGAGCTTGTGTGATTGCTGGTTTGTGTCTTAATGTGGAGCTCTTGTTTCTGTGGTATCTCCAAGAAAAAAAAATTAGTGTCATTTTATCTTTAACAGCACCTCCTTTTAAAAAATCCAATAAACAAGGCATAAAGTAGAGAATTAAAGTGTGTTACCAATATGAGCGCTCTGAAGACATTGAACATCAAGTAATTTGCCTTTGTTACCTCTCTGTCACTGCATGTCACCCAAATAAGGTTTATTGTAACTGAGCTAATGATAAATCTGCAACTCTGTAAGAACCAGGTTTCTATCTTTAGGCTTCAACTATGCTTTTCTTTTGTGTATAGACCTTATTTATAGAATGCTGCTGTTGAACTTGAATGCAAACCAGAAAACTGTTCCTGCCTAAATTGTCTTCCTTCTGGAGGAGCTTGAGGGGTTTTACTGTCCATGCTTTTGTGAAGTCCTCAGTGTGCTGCTTTACTCAAGTATTGTTTATTCCTCATTCAAAAACCATTGTCTGTCTTCAGAAAGTGACCTCCTGAAATATATACCCTACCTCTGTAAGAGACTGCTATTTTTAAATAACCCTGAGAACATTGTTCCTGTATTGTCTCCATGAGGCAAGATTATGCAGAGACATGAGCATGAAAATTATATTTTTGGATATATCAAGGCACAGATAAACGTATGGATTCTTTAGGAAACTAGCTAAGGAAAGGATTTTAGCTGAAATAATGCCATAATCCACGAGACAAGATCAGAATTATGTTTGCTTATCCAATATTCTCATCTCCAACAGCAGTCAGAATAGGATACAAATGAGGACAATAGAAAAAAAATGCAGAGCAAAAGTGTTAGAGGGTAATTTGCACCTAGAAAAATGTTCCTCATTAATTAGGCACAGATTTATGCCCACAAGCAAAAAGCTTTCAAGTATTTTTCAGATCCTGAGCTTTGAATTTGTCTCAGGGTTTTGGGTTTTTAGTTGGTTGGTTGGTTGGTTTTGATATCCTGTGTAACAATCTCAGCCTCTTCTTGCTGGAGTATCATGTGTCAGAAAGTTGTATAGGCTGGTCACTGAACAAATACATTGTTAATTTGAAGAGTTTTGATTTACCTGTTTTTCTGACTCTTTGAATTTATTTGGAACTTAAGCTGGATGTAGGAAGGAGTGTAGCTCTCGAGAAAATTAAGCACTTTGACTTTCCAGTGTATTCTTCCCTGTGACTTGAAGCAGAGAGGGACAAGGAGAGTAATAAGACATCCTGCACAGTTCAATTCATCTTGCAAAGGACATTCTAATTGCTCTTTTCTCCTACTCGTGATTCGGTTTTATGATGTTAGTGAACACTCCTGTATCTTGTGATGGGGCTGTGGCTGTTTTTCAGGACACTACCCTTACCAGGCTCCAGCAACACTGAGGATGTCACGTTTCTTACAGCTCCTTCTTGGACACTTGGACTGGAAGGGCCATCCAGAGCAGCCATTATATCTTAGCAGTCAAATTACAGAGCATGTCATACCCCAGTCAAGGGGCAAATACACAGATACTGGCTTCGGAAAAGCATATGCGGAAATGCGAAATTATATTTATACCTATGCAAATGTATGTGCTTTTCCAAAGGGTTTTGAAATAGTGAAAAGTAAACTCTAAATAGGCTAACAGCAAAACAAATTTGCTTTTAAATTAAAATAAAAAAATCAAGAGAAGAAAACTGCTGCCTACACTGAGCCTCATTTGACACTGGAAATATCAACATGTGCCACAGTTTTGATAGCAGGAGTATAGCATAGTTAAATTTTCTTGGGTAACCAAACAGAAAATTTAGAAACTTCAGTAGAATATTGCTAGTTAAATATATTAAATTCAACTTCAAAGTGTTTTTTTTATTTAAAATTGTTGACTAGCAACCATATTCACACATGATAAACAGTTTTTATCTATTGTAAGTCAGTCAGTTGAAAACCATAGAGTTAATACATCTCTTTTCTGCAAGAATTTTTGGCATTTTGACATCGAGGGAGGGATTACACCTAAAAATAAGAAACACTTTGCAAAACAAATTCAGAGCTACTTGACTGTATAATAATGTGAGAGTTTGCTTTGGCAATATGTGACGTGTATCAATTATTACTTTTAAATTTGTTTAATATTTCATAATGTAAAATAATTTTCAAGAAAGGCTCCATTCCAGTAAAGGGAAGCAAAATAGGAATTTGTCAAACAGGAATGGTGCTTGTATTTATGCAGCTTAAAGCAAAGTCTGAATAATCAGAAATCAAACCCTACAATAAAATTCTGGCTTTATAAAATCAAATGGGGAATATGTAAATCAGAAAACAATTCACATAGTTTTACAAGGACATAAAATGTTCACTTATAAAATTGTGCAAGAAGCTAAGCAGGCTGAGTGATGAGAGAGCGGGCAGATGAACTTGCTAAACCACTCGCCATCATTTATCAGAAGTCTTGGTGCACAGGTGATATCTCGGATGTCTGGAAGTTGGTGAATGTGACCCCCATACACAAAAAGGGTTGGAAGGATGATCCAGGATACTACAGACCTGTGAGCCTCACCTCGGTCCCAGGAAAACTTATGGAACAGATAGTGCTGAGTGCTATCATGCAACACCTACAGGATGGACAAGAGATCAGGCCCAGCCAGCATGGGTTTAGAAGGGGTAGGTCTTGCTTGACCAACCTGATCTTTTTTTATGGTCAAGTAACTCGCCTGGTGGATGAGAGGAAGGCTGTGGATGTGGTGTATCTGGATTTCAGTAAAGCATTTGACACAGTCTCCCATGATATACTCCTGGGTAAGATGGCAGCAAGGGGCTTTGATAGAAATATTCTCTGCTGGGTTAGGAACTGGTTGGATGGTCGAGCCCAGAGAGTGGTGTTAAATGGTGTCTCATCTAGTTGGCGACCAGTTACTAGTGGTGTCCCCCAAGGGTCGGTGTTGGGTCCGGTCCTGTTCAGCATCTTCATTGATGATATTGATGATTGAGTCCATCGTGAGTAAATTTGTGAATGACACCAAGCTCAGAGCCCGTGTTGANACCCTGGTGGTGTTTAAGGGTAGGCTGGATGAGGTGTTGAGCGATATGATCTAGATGTAGATGCTAGGTTAGCTGGACTATAGGTTGGACTGGATGATCTTTGAGGTCCTTTCCAGCCTTATCTATACTGTGAATACTGTGAATACATGACCATCTCCCAGCTAATACTGCACTACAGGTTTGTCTGGTTTGTGGGCTTTTTTATTTCTTTTCATCTCATATACATAGCTCAAGTCACAGTATCACAGTATCACAGTCACACAGAATCACACAGAATCACAGAATATTATGAGTTGGAAGGGACCCACAAGGATCATCTAGTCCAACTCACCATCTAACACCCGTACAGAGACCGAGAGCACATCCCAGAGCGGTAACACCAACCTAGATCCCTCACAGTCTAGCAGGCCACTCCGAGTTTTGTCAATACTCTTGTTGATGTGGCACTCAAATCTTTGAGGCTGTAAATGTAGGGGCAGTTGGGTTTCGGGAAGGAGGTGTGCGTGCTTGTGTGTGTGTATGTGTGTGTTACTCCTCCGGGATGCCGAGAACAATGAATATGAAGGCTTGGAAAAAGGTGACAGTAAAAGTGATGCTTTACTTGGGTTCTACACCCATTACCACGTTGTGTTTCATGGGATGCTTGTGAAGGCAAGCCAGCTTTTTCCTGCTCATGCTCATCACCAGAAATAGTGGTTTCACAAGACAAATCTTGTCTGCCTTAAAACAGTATGATTATGCAGCTATAAACAAGAGGATAAACAGGACCACTAATAAATCCTCAGTACAAATCAAAAGCCTAGAAGACTTTTGCACAGCATTTAAGAAAAAGAGAGTGTCTTTTTGTTGACAGTGAAAATTGACCAAAGCTTTATTAATCCTCCCACCCAAAGTGCCAACTTCTGGTAATGAAATAAACTACAGTGATCCCCCACATATTCACAGCTCACATATCCACGTTTTCAATTCATCACGGTTGGATTTTCACTGGGTTGCGAGACCGCGCACATATGCAGAATGTCCCGGATCCTGGATTTCGCAGCCAGGAAGCACCAAAGGGCACTTCCTCTGCTTTAATGAGATGCTACAGTGTGAGCCACACTCCCAGGACTGCCCCTCCAGACCTTATTAATGGAGGGTGCGTGGCTACAGGTGGGGAGTAGTTGAATATTCACAGGTTTGATATCTTCATGGATTTCATAACTCACGGGACCTGCCCAAACCCGATCTTCAGCGAATTCTGGAGGATCAATGTATTCTATTTCTTCTTGTTTATACCCAGAACTCATTGTGCTTGAATTTTGGAGCAGATTCCAGGACAGAAGACAAAGAAAGCAGCAATAATATATAGACATGAAAGGGTGAGATAAAACTAGGATACTCATATTAGCATTACCCTCAGATGATGTCAGAGCCTTAACTAGGTATTTTCTCTTGTAATTTGAATTAGCATCAGAAGTAAGTATCTCTTTAGATTGGAGAAGCATGGCTAGTGCCCTCAGGCCCTAGAACAGGTCATGTGTTGAAATGTTTAGACAGACTCAGGTTATGGGTTCAAGACCAAGGAAATAAAATGTTAAAACGCATCTGTCAGGCATTTTGTTGCAACAAACTTTGTTTGTTTGTTTGTTTGTCTGAACTGGAAGGAGGACATAACCTTTCAGCAAAGGCGTGGAGAAATGTATCAGGAACATATCTTCATGTTTTCAGAGCAGAGAGAAAACAAAAGTCAGATGTGACCCCTAATCTGTGTATCCTTTGCCAATCCCTTCCCCTTGGATCAGGCTCACTTTGTCAAAAATTTAGGGATGGTTCGTTCAGCTACTAATACTCTGTGCTGAAGTTAAGCTGGCCATGGTGTGCACATGTTAATTCAACAGCTTGGTTTGTGCAATTCAATATACGATTTAATGTGCATCATCTGAGCAGTACAATTGATTTAACAATAGTGTGGGAACTTTAGTTTTCAGTTTTCATGAGTTATGTGTGTTTGAATTCTGAACTTCATTGCCATATCAATGTAGACATTTACATGTAATGACACAGCTAAGCTGAATAGGTCTGCCACCTCCTAAATTCTTTAAAGTTTCAGCTCTGTGAAAAGCTCTTGTTGAAAATATGAACAACTGTTATATTTCCAGACTGAAATTCTGTAGGCTTGATCGTGAAAAGAGAAGAATAACTGCATCAACAAGATCTCACAAATCTTTTCCCATTGTTTTATGACCACTGTTTTAATATCTTATGCGCCTTGTATTGAAGCATAATTATAGAAGGATGCATTACAGAATCACCAAGGAGATGACAGGAACGTAATATTTATCCCAGATTCATTGAATGTTTGCTATTTTTTTAATTAAAAAAGTCAACCAAATTGTATAGGTTGATCTGGAGGGAGCTGTCAGAAATAACCAAAACAGTCTTGCTCTGACAGTGGAGTACAGTTGAGGTGTCCCTTATTACATAAGCAGGACCATTAATTTCATCAGAGCTGCTGCTTTGTTACCTGATTTTGATGAATTTAAGGAGAGGTTTTGCTAAGTGACAAGGACCATGACACGGCATTCAGGTCTTGTGATGATACCATGTTTACTCCTCCAAGTAAGTACAGGGGAATGTTCACACCAACGCTATAGAAACAGGTCTCCTGGGGTGGGAAGTGGGCCACCTCCAGGGAGTAATGCAGAAATCACCATTAACTATGAATTAGACTCACAACAGAGTGCTTGAGATTGCCCTTTGGAGATGTTGCTCTCTCACTCTCAAGTATCTGCAGAAGAAATCACGGAAGCCTAGCCTCCATCAAGGCATAAATATTTACCTTCCTAGTGCTGCTTGACATGAAAACCCTGTTGATGTATTAAGGACCACATTCGCCAAGCTACTTTGGTAACCAGGTCTCAGTAGCTTGAGCAGGAACATACAGATTGGTTGAGGCTGTGGGATTAAATTCCTGTAATCAACAGTATGAGTATATACACTGACCTATATGGAGGCATTGAAACAATTAAATAATTTATTGTTCCACTCAGCATGTTTCAAACCTGGCATTTCAAAATTCCAAGAGATTTAAAAATACTTAATTGAAAGAAAAAATAGTCATTTTAATAATACTAATTAATGCTATTTAATAATAGCATGATTTGCTAACTAGTTGTAATTATTTTGGAAGAAAACTTAGTTCAGCATACTGGTAGGAATTCTTTTTTTCCCCAATTTTTTGATCTAAATATATCTAGCTTTATCTCAAACTATCCTGCTAATGTCTTTAGAAAGTCAATATCCACAATTTCTTCTTTTTAGAAAATGAATTAGTAGAATTTCCCATTGTTATGGGGAGAAACCTTTTATTCTATTGTAAAACTTTTCTCCTTTTTACTGGAGCAGACTATAGGATTTCCTTTCTTATGTCCCCTTACCTCCCCTGCAAGGCATGTGATTCGGGGAGGGGCCTGAGGGCTGGGGTGGGCTCAGTGGAGGTCAATGGCCTATGAAGACAAGCCCACAAGGCATGTGACATGGGAGGGGCCAGAAGCCCTATACATACAGCTACTGGGCCTCACAGTAAGCGGTTTGTGGATCTTCTGGACTGAGGAAGCCTCAATTTCTCCTCTGATCTCTACCGCTGCCATTTTGCCCAGGACCACGTGGCCCTTTGACTTCTCATCTCGGTACAGCCTTCCCCCTGCTGACTGCTGGATCTCCCTGCAGCACCTTGGACATTTCAGGCAAGGATCACTGGCTGTTACTCCACGGGTTTGCCTACCCTGAACCCTGTTCCCCTGCCCCTGGAATCCTAAGGATGCCCTGGTCTCCCCCGCCTTGTGTTTGTTTTTTCACAGCTGACTACAGTTGTCATTGTTCCATTGTTGTTGATATTGTTGTTCGAACATACATATATGTATTTGTTATATTAATTTTTTTCTTTCTCCCAGTAAAGTTCTTATTTCTCTCTAAATATATTATTCAAGTATTTCTAAATTCAATTCATACTTCATCTTAGTTGACACTAGGACACCTATCTATAAAACAAGACTTGGGGTTTATTTTAAATGACTTCATTTAGCTAAAATTTAAAACTCTTTTCTGCATGAAAGTAGCTTTTAATGATCAAAAAATACATTCACTTTAGTTCTATGGTTTTGACAATTTTTATAAAAAGTTATCTTATTACATGTAAGTATTAGTTGACTTTTAGCCTCATAACCACCTGTAACATCTAAGTCTTTCACAATAGAGAGAGAGATATAAAGGTGCAACATGGAAGAAGAAAAATATCAAACATTTCAGCTTGAGGGTTAGACATGGGCATTAGAAAGAATCCAATTAAATTGAAAACAAGGGTGTACTAAATTATCCAACTGTAATAAATTCATTTTGTATGGATAAAGGAGAACATAAAATTCATAATAAATACTTGCGCTTCTTATGTACAACTGTTTGTAAAAATAATTAAAGTTGATTAGTCTTCATTCCAGACATATGTTCTCAGAAGCCTGGGTTTAGGAGTGCAGAGGTCCCAGTACTGCGTGGGGAGATGGAAGATGGAAAGTAGCAGTAACGTGAAATGGGAAAACAGCCTTATATAAGTTTTAAGTCTTCTGTATAAAAACAGGAAATAAGAGTAGGAATTGGGTGTTTTTCATTGTTGAACTTCAAAGACTATACCTTGCATTTCTGCAATCTTATAGCTGATTAAAATGTTAATTTAATTTAGCTTTTGGCTCCCCTTTTGTACCAGCGTGATGCCATAACTGGGGTTAGATTTTTAAAAACTGTGATCTACAAACAAATTTTCAGTGCAGTTTATCCTTGCAGTCCCCCTGATAGGAAGGAAACACAGAGTCCATGTGTTCCAGGTACTCTTGCAAAGTCAGCATCGCCTTTGTGTTTCAGCTACATAGTCCAAACTCTAGCAAGAGCCATGGCCAATCACAAGGTTCATAAGGTTGATAAGGCTCAAACCTGCCTGTTGAATTGTGTATGATAATGTAAATTAATGTTTTCAAAGTACAAGATAGAAGACTGTTTGAATGATCATTGCCATATTTCCTCTTCTGCTCAGTTTCAGGAGCTGGTTTTCTCCAGGTTGGGAGGAATATGGTTGTTGTTGGTTGAGTAAGAAGAATATGGTATCAGAAAGACAGAAAAACAGAATTGATAGAAAAATAAACAAATAAAAATCCCAACCTCACAAGCCAGGAGAGCTACTGAAAATGGCAACTACCTGTGGTCTTTTCACCAGAAGAATTTAGTTTGCTAAGAGTAGTGCATTCGTTTCTTATAGACTGAAGTATTTGTATGCAGGCAGTGTCAGAGGGCAGACTTACACAGTGATTGGGATTGCATGAAGAAGCTGGTTCATTAGGGTCCGATGCATTCTTAAGGAGGAAATCTAGAACGACTGCCATTATTTCAGAGTACATTTTTCACTCACTGAGTCAAGATTCCCAGGAGCTATGAATGGCAATCATGCAGTTCTCAAGTGATTGGAAATGTCATTATAATGTAAAATGCAGAAAACTTAATCCCCATCGCTTTTCCCACAGCTTTTCTCCTCCTGGACAGATGTTCCTTGTCAGCCTCTTAAAAAGTACATGGACCATAATACAGGCTCACCATGGTCACTGCTAACTGGTGATGTTAGACTAAGTATTATTTGAAGGCAAGAGCAGGAACAGGAAAACTCTTACTCTAAATAAAATGTGTGTTCCTGGTACAGTTGGCAGAGAGGTACAGTGAGCCCCCGCGTATTTGCGATCCGCTATTTGCGAGCTTCAGTATTTGCGGGTGATTTTTCCGCGAGCTGTGTGACCTCGGTGCATGCACAGAACCTACCACGACCTCAGTCTGATCAGCCCCCAGCTCCACTGCTCGCACGGCTCGCGGTGCTGGCCCCGCCCCCCCCACCTCCCCGCTCGCACAGCCAGCCCCATCTCCGCTCCCCCCGTCCCGCTCGCAGGGCTCGTGGCACCCCCCCGCCCCAATCCCGTCCCCGTCGCTTGCGCAACGCGCTGCCACTCGCTCCCCTGCCCCTATCCCGTCCCCGTTGCTCCCGTGCCATGCTGTCGCTCACCCCCCCGCCCTGATCCCGTCCCCATCCCCTATCCCTGTTCCACCTTTTCCCCCTGGAGGAAAAAGGGAATATGAGATCTGTTGTAAGAGAAGGAGGGGTGGGGGGAAAAATGTTGCCTTTAAAATGATGCTTCTCACATTAAGCTCTGATCTTGGTAGTTAATAAATAAATCCTTCATATTCCTCACTTGTAGTTTGCCTTGTTTTGCCTGTGATAAGTTTTTTTTCCAGTTTGTTTCCTCTGGGAGAGGTTGTGGGTGAACCTCTGGCATCCAGCCGGTGTCAAACCATGACAGAGGCTCATTGCAAGAAACAGTCTGAAGAGCAAGGAAGATCACAGATTCCAGATATGCTGCAAAACACATAGAATGGTTAGAGTTGGAAGGGACCTCAAAAGACCATCTAGTTTTAACTGCTCTTTTAGTTACTAGATTAGGTTGCTCAGAGCCATCCAACCTGACTTTAAATACTTTTGGGGTGGAACATCCATAACCTCTCTGGACTACGTGCTTAAGTGCTTCACCAACCTCTGAGTAAAGAATTTCTTACTAATATCTAATCTGAACTTGCTCTTTTCAGTTTAAAATCATTGCCTCTTGTCCTGGCATTATCTGCCCACATAAAAGATCCTGTCCCTCCATTTTATAAGCCCTCTATAAGTACTGGAAGGCTGTAATGAGGTCTCTCTGAAGTCTTCTTTTCCCCATGATGAACAATCCCAGTTCTCTCAACCTTTCCTTGTAAGACAGGTGTTCTATCCCTCTGATCATCTTTGTGGCCCTCCTCTGGACCTGGTTCACATCTTTTTTTCTGCTGAGGACCCCAGATGTGAATACAGCACTTTGAGTGGGGCCTCACAAGGGCAGAGCAGAGGAGCAGAATCACCTCCTGCAACCTTGTGGTTACTCCTTTTTTTGATGCAGCTCAGGACGCAATTGGTTATATGGTCCATGATAGCATAGCATTGGTTCATGTTCAGCTTTTCATCCATGAGCACCCCCAAGTCCTTCTCTGCAAGGTTGCCCTCAATGACACCTCCCAGTCTATACTCATATCTGGGATTGCCATGAACAAAACTCTCTCTGGTCCCCTGTATCCTTGGGGTTTTAATCTGCTGGGTACAACCAGCAAACACCCTTCCAAAGGTTGCCTGAAGAATGGAGCTTGGTATCATAAAATGCATTGTTTTAGCTATAGAGCTGGTACTGTGAAATTGAACTTGTGTGTATTGCTCTTCAGATGTTTGAAAAAAACTCAATCTTTTATTTTCTCAAATAGCATTTAAGCCAGCTCAGCCTACCTTCAGAAAAGAAAATGGGTCAAAAATTGGTGTGACACAGGTGACCCTTTATAATTCTTACATGTCTAAGGTAATAATGGTCATCTCTCATTAACTTTTCTATTCATCATGTTTATAGTACACTATATGTTAGTCTGACCCTTACGAAGCAAGTATTTGCTTTATTTTGAAGAGAACAAACCAAACATGACGTGACCACAACTTGGCCATGTTTTTTTTGTTGCCATGCCTATTTTATGACCCTCATGTCTTGTTTCCCAGGCTAGTTTACCACAATGCAAAAAATAGGTTTGTACAATCAGGACTATGAAGTGCATTTTATCTGTGGTAACCAAATGTATTTACCATTGGTGGGCTAAGTCAAATAACTTGGACTCCCTCTAATTCTTAGAGGGCAGGTATTTATGAATCAGAAAACAATTCTTCTTTCATAGCACTAATTGCCAAATTTCTTCTCAGAAAACTCAGGAACGAGTGGCATGGAGAATTAATTTCCCTACCTAAGAAACTGTGGCTCCTTCTAGGTGCAAGTTCTGGGCAAGTTCAGAGAAGTGTGAAAATTTGTAGGATTACTTGAGATAAGGGAGAGAGAGGCACCAAGGCAAAAAGTTGAAATGCCTATAAGCAGAATTAATGTTGCATAAAACAAGCCAGAGAGCCTCCAAGTCTTTGAAGCTGAACTAAAACTCGTCAAAGTATCCGCTACCACCTAAGCAATAGCTTCACATATCAGGTGGGGTTCTGCTCTGTGATTTTTGGGGAGATCCAGTAACCATCAGCAAGATTAGGATCATCCAATTCCTGCTAGATTATGTATGTGTATAACCAATTTATACAGGAGAGGAATATATATAAATAAATGCATAACCAAAATATAAACCCTCCAAAATATCTATACTTATTCCAGCCCACTCCTCCCCTTGCCATCAGACAGAGCTGATTTCTCCCATCCAGAAAGAATCATGCTTGTTGCAAGCCTCTGGCAAAAAGATCTCTGCAATTAGGGGAAAAAATAATAAGGAAGAAAAAGGTAATTCTTCAAACAGCAAAACAAGTTGAAACCTGAATTCCCAACTTAGGGTATAATCAGACATTGATTTTTTCAGTGCCACAGAAATGGAGCATGGATAAAGACTACATATAGAGCTCAACCTGAATAAACCATATAGAGGGAGAATGACATGTTTTAAAAAGTGATTGATTGAAAAATGGTAAAACCAGCATGTATCATCACAGATTTTTCACAAGTGAAACATACCTCTTTACATTAGCCTCCCACAGGAATATATTGTCTCAAGTTTGCTAATACAGGTTTGCTTATGGATGTTTCTACAACATCTTATTCCTTTAGGCGTATTTATTTTGATGAATTAATTTTTTGCTGTTAGACTATCTCCTGACATATTTTTATTTCTATTTATTTTTTAAAATTCCTAGTCCTCAATTTAGAACAATCTAAATGGGGTATTTTCCCCTCATAAATAACTTATTCACAGAAAATTGCAGCTTCCATCAACCCAAGGCTACTCATGTGTCTACGTAAATTTCTTGAACAGACAACTGAATACAGAGGCAAAACTTAAGTGCAAGCTAAAGAACTAGAAAAAGATGGTCACAATATCCCTTGCAGTTCAGTTCTCAAGAGAATGCAGTGTTGTTGTTTATCCACTATACAAACAATTTGCCAACATGCAGCAATCAGAGTATAAGAAAATGTTCTAGTGGATCTGCAGACTGCTCCTGTATCCTCCCCAATGCTTGCTCCCGCTGATGTTGCAGGGTGCATTGCTAGACCTGATGTGGATGACTTGGCATTTGATAACTCTTAAAGCAGTCCTTTTCTGTGAATGTGCCTCATCACTTTTTCACATGCACATAAGTCAGCAGCTGTTATACTGTTCGTGACCATGAGTGCCCAGGTCTAATAACAAGTGCCATGAAAGAGCATTTCCTTTCTTTGTTTCAAAACTAGCCTTGCCTAGTTTCATTTGATGTTTTCTAGTTCTCAAATTGGAAAAGACAGGGAACATCGATCCCTATTCCTGTTCTCTATGCCTTCTGGTGATTTTATGGTTCTAAGACAAACCAGAAAAATAAAAATATGCCCCTCATTAGGGTGTTTTTTGTTACTCACAGCTACACTATAAGATCTGTACATACAGAGAGGTTTATGGAAGATGAGAAGGATTTTCATGACTGAAGATACGTGGCAAGCCTATCTGAACTGAAAGGCAATGGGTCCTGCACACTCATATACATAAATAATTTATACACACTCTTTCTGGCATAAATTCCTCCCAAAATGAAAATGCACAAATTCATCCAAGTCTCACCTGCAGGATTTTAATTTCCCAGCATTATCTTCTTGTGCCCATCTAAGATAGCTAAATCCTTAGACTTTGCTTCTTTTCTAGCTGAGCAGGCAGTTCAAGGGTTTTGACACAGCCATTTGGAGTTTGGGATTTAATAACTTCTAGCAAGGAGCTCAAGAAAAATGTCACACTGCATGACTGATTTCAACTCAGCTCTGACAGTTTGCACAAGCCAAGGATCCATCCCCAAATAAAGTGGTTTCGAAATTCATGTTTTTCTTAGAACAGTCACAAAGTATTTATAAGTTCTCTAGGAACCTTAGCTCTCTTCTCTAAAAGCCTTAGGAAGTGTTTCTCTTCCTGGACCTCTATACCTTGCCAGCGAAAGTAGTTTTGCTGTAGTTTGAAAGGCTCCAAGAAAAAAAAATCTCTTATTTTAGTAAGTGGCAAGGGTGTGTATCCCATTCTGCTGTGTGATGGACAGGAAGAGTCTGACAGTTAAAAGACTATCGAAGAAACAAAATCATCTCACTGGGTTGGTTGGTTTGTTTTTTTAACTTTGTCATAGTTTAAATATATGGATAGCTTAAAATATATGTAGTTTAAACATAATTTAAATTATAATAAATAATTTAAACATATTTCTTTAAGTTAATAAGAAATAATTTAAAACATTGGAGCCATAGCAATTTTAGTCCTCTGACAATTTGTTATCAATTTGGTTTGTCAGTAATTTTAAAAACAAGCCTGTGCACCATTACTGTGTGCTTCTTTTCACTAGTGTGCTATGGTTCCTGTGTGGGTGACTGATGTTTCCCAATGGAGAGGACCTCTTACAGAGGTGTTTATTTTTTGCCTTTTTCCCACCAGTACAGCTGTTTTAGCTGTTTTTCTAAGTGTCACGTTTAAACTTCAGGTTAAGCCAGTAAATTATCAAAGGAAAATAGCAATGTCTTGGCAATTTTTCCCTAGTCATGAAAAAACTGGGTAGTCCTGGATTTTCCATTCCTACATCCCATGTTTCCCAAAGCACAGCTGCCTTCTAGTTTCTTCAAGTGCATGATTAAATAACAACAGTTTGACATTCACTGTTCTCATGAAGAACCTAGGTGGGGTCTATAGATCCAAATACAGAGGTGCAAATAAGAAAAGAGTATGATACGCAGAAAAGTCCTCATGCAGCTGCAAGGGGAAAGAGTGGCTGGGCTCTTCCACATGCCAAGTTAAGGACCTCCCCACTAGCCTGTCATCAGAGCAGAGTAGCAATTATTTGTGCTCCACCTGCATTCCCAGCTGCAGCACAGTCTGCTGCAGAGCCTCTGTGGTAGTTTGACCCTGGGTGGATTCCAGGTGCCCATCAAAGCTGCTCTATCACTCCCCTCCTCAGCTGGACAGGGGAGAGAAGCTATAACAAAAGGCTCATAAATTGAGATAACAAAAGGGAGAGATCACTCACTGATTACTATCATGAGAAAAACAGGCTTGACTAAGGGAAATTAGTTGAATTTATTGCCAAACAAAATCAGAGTAGGATAATAAGCAGTAAAACAAATTCTTCACAAGGGGAAGAGGAAGGGCAGGCACTGATCTCTTCTATCTGGTGACCAGAGGCAGAACCCAAGGAAATGGCATGAAGTTGTGTCTGGGGAGGTTTAGGTTGGGTATTAGGAAAAGGTTCTTCATTCAGAGTGTAATTGGGCACTGTAAAAGGCTCCCCAGAGAAATGGTCAAGAAGCATTTCGACAATGCGCTCAGGCACATGGTGTGATTCTTGTGGCTGCCCTCTGCAGGGCCATAAGTTAGACTTTGATAATCCTTGTAGGTCCTTTCCAACTTAGGATAATCTATGATTCTATGATATCTTGAAAACACCTTCCCCTTACCCCTTCCTGCTTCCTGGTCCTAACTTATTTCCCTATTCTACTTCCTCTCAACTCAGCAGTGCAGGGACTTAGGGAATGGGACTATGGTCAGTTCACCACACTTTGTTTCTGCTGCTGCTTCCTCCTCAGAGAGGGAAGTCCTTCCCCTGCTCCATCATGGGAGACAGTCTTTCATGAACTTCTCCAATGTAAGTCCTTCCCACAAGATACAGTTCTTCAAGAAATGCTCCAGTGTCAGTCCCTTTACACAGGTTCTGTCCCTCAAAAACAGACTGCTTCAGTATGCATCCCCTATGGGGTCACAAGTCCTACCAGTGAACCTACTTTAGTGTGGGTTCCTCTCTCTGCAAGTCTGCAGGTCCCTGCCAGGAGCTTTTTTTCAGCATGGGCTTTCCATGAGCTCATAGCCTTCTTTTTGGCACACACTTGCTCCAGCATGAGGATCTTCCGTGGGCTGCAGGTGGGCCTCTGCTTCTCCATGTGTTGCAGAGGTGCAGACTGCTTCACCGTGGTCTTCACCGTGGACTGCAGAAGAATCCTTGCTCCAGTGCATGGAGAACCTCCTTCTTCACTGACCTTGGTGGCTGCAGAATTGTTTGTCTCATATTCTCACTCCTTTCTTCTCTGGCCACAATACTTTCACATAGTAACTTTTTTTCCTTCTTAAATGTGTTATCACGGAGATGTCACTGCCATCACTGACTGGCTTGTCCTTGTCCAGTGATGAGTCCGTCTTGGAGCTGGCTGGCATTGGCCTTGCTAGGCATAAAGGAAGCTTCCTGCAGCTTCTCAGAGAAGCCATTCCTATAGCCTGCCCAACCTACCTGAATTGTGCCATGCAAAGGCCATATAACCTCAGTGACTCACACCCAGCATCCCTGTAAACATTTCCTTTCAACAACAGCCTGCAGGCTGCCACTGTGTATTTGCATTATTCTACAAATACTTTCTGTTGTGAATCATGAAAAAATCATTGCCTATTGTGTTTCAGCTTCTTTAGCATCTTCTGGAAATAGNGTGTATGTATATTTATGTATCTATACATATGTGTTATGTATCCATAATACATAAACACACACAAAAATGTAAGAGTGTGTGTGTGTGTGCATATGTATATATGCACATATATATGGAGAAACAGCACCTGAGTTTCATGGAGAGGGGGTTCAGATAGATGTGAAGCAGAAAGCTTGCTGAAAACTTGTCTTTCCGATGGTAGGACATGAGTTTACTAAAAGAAACAGGAAAGAGAAAAAAGATTTTAAGAAAAATCAGCTTTTCTAACAAGGACAGAATGATTAATGACTGAAATAGATGTTTTCTTTTTTAAAAGTAATAAAAAATCAATTTCTCAATGAGGAGTGTTTCAAGAAAAAAATCTGTTTGATTTTCTACTATAGAACCACAATTACTACTGAAAACAGAAAAACAACCAGCAACAGATCAATGTATTAGTGAAAGGTAAATATGGTACTGATCTTCAGGAAGCAAACAAAAATAAGAGATGGAAATGCTTCATAGAGATTAAATCCTTAAGAAAAAAAATTAAAATTGAAGAGCCAATATCAACAGAGTTGTCACTGAACACACAGAGGTAAGAGAAATGTAGCGTCTCTGGAACATCTCATAAAGAATATAAATCTCCATGGACACACACACACATATATATATATCTCTTTGTATATACGTATATATATATATATAAACAGAATCTAGTCTAGATTGCATTACTGCAGTTTGTCAGCAACATACAAACCAGGTTTGCATTAAGTATTTCTTGAAAATTTTCAAGTAAAAAATCATGAACAATCAGACTGTTTGTACATACTCCATGAAGGTAAAAAAGACACAAATTCATTAATAAATTATTCACCGGCTTTGCTCTCAAGTGTATTGAGAGCTGGCAAAAAGTTCATGGCTAAGGGTAATGCTGAATAACAGCACATAAAAGAGAGAGGCACTGTCAGGTAGCACAACACAGCGATTAGTGGTAGGTCTTGACTTAGTCAATATCCTCATTAATGATCTTACAGCATAAGTAAACAGAAAGATAATGAAATCCNTTTTCAGCATGGGCTTTCCATGAGCTCATAGCCTTCTTTTTGGCACACACTTGCTCCAGCATGAGGATCTTCCGTGGGCTGCAGGTGGGCCTCTGCTTCTCCATGTGTTGCAGAGGTGCAGACTGCTTCACCGTGGTCTTCACCGTGGACTGCAGAAGAATCCTTGCTCCAGTGCATGGAGAACCTCCTTCTTCACTGACCTTGGTGGCTGCAGAATTGTTTGTCTCATATTCTCACTCCTTTCTTCTCTGGCCACAATACTTTCACATAGTAACTTTTTTTCCTTCTTAAATGTGTTATCACGGAGATGTCACTGCCATCACTGACTGGCTTGTCCTTGTCCAGTGATGAGTCCGTCTTGGAGCTGGCTGGCATTGGCCTTGCTAGGCATAAAGGAAGCTTCCTGCAGCTTCTCAGAGAAGCCATTCCTATAGCCTGCCCAACCTACCTGAATTGTGCCATGCAAAGGCCATATAACCTCAGTGACTCACACCCAGCATCCCTGTAAACATTTCCTTTCAACAACAGCCTGCAGGCTGCCACTGTGTATTTGCATTATTCTACAAATACTTTCTGTTGTGAATCATGAAAAAATCATTGCCTATTGTGTTTCAGCTTCTTTAGCATCTTCTGGAAATAGAACATACACTGAAGTAGTGCAACATTGTGCTTCAGATCTGGGGTTTGTTTGGATATTTTTTTCTGGGATATTTTATGTTGGTTTTCAGTTTTATTTCCGCTGCTATGTTTCATCCTCTTTGAAATATCAGGTGGTGAAGCATCTGTCACTGTATATCAACCTTTTTCACCAACATTGTAAATGTCCTTTTTTCAGCAGAAGGCTGGGCTTTGGTGTACAGGAATTGTTCCACTTGCATGTGAGAGGCAACTATTTCGAGGCCATGGCAGACCCACTGCTTAGGACCTTGTGCCATTAAGGCAATGGCACAATAAAAGTATTACATAGATCAACCTGAAAGTGTAGGTTAAGTCCAAACAGGGTGAGTGCAATATAGTACAAATGGAGATTCATTTTTCCCTGTGTGCATTGTATCAGTTTATATTATAGTGGCTTCAGATTTTTTTTTTTCACTAAGGAGCCAGCTTCCAGTTAACTTTCAATTTTTATATCTTTATAGCTGTAGAAACAGGGGGTCCCTTTGGAAATGGTGACTTCTGCTTTTCTAAAGCATGACTGCTCTAGGATCACATTCAAGTCCATGATGGTCCAGGTAGATTCATACCAGATTCATACCACCTACCCCTTCTGCTACAAAAATTTATCAATCCAGCACTTATGGACCAGTAAAACTGCGTCCCGAAAATAAGTATGAAAGCATCCCAATTGTTTCATATAGGAAAGACCTATACAAGATATCTGTGTGATGAGAGGACTCTGTTTGTCCTCGTGGCTCCAACAATTTCCAGGACCAAGTATGTGAACAGTGAGATACAAATGTATATATATATATATATATATATATATATGCAGGTGTATGTATATTTATGTATCTATACATATGTGTTATGTATCCATAATACATAAACACACACAAAAATGTAAGAGTGTGTGTGTGTGTGCATATGTATATATGCACATATATATGGAGAAACAGCACCTGAGTTTCATGGAGAGGGGGTTCAGATAGATGTGAAGCAGAAAGCTTGCTGAAAACTTGTCTTTCCGATGGTAGGACATGAGTTTACTAAAAGAAACAGGAAAGAGAAAAAAGATTTTAAGAAAAATCAGCTTTTCTAACAAGGACAGAATGATTAATGACTGAAATAGATGTTTTCTTTTTTAAAAGTAATAAAAAATCAATTTCTCAATGAGGAGTGTTTCAAGAAAAAAATCTGTTTGATTTTCTACTATAGAACCACAATTACTACTGAAAACAGAAAAACAACCAGCAACAGATCAATGTATTAGTGAAAGGTAAATATGGTACTGATCTTCAGGAAGCAAACAAAAATAAGAGATGGAAATGCTTCATAGAGATTAAATCCTTAAGAAAAAAAATTAAAATTGAAGAGCCAATATCAACAGAGTTGTCACTGAACACACAGAGGTAAGAGAAATGTAGCGTCTCTGGAACATCTCATAAAGAATATAAATCTCCATGGACACACACACACATATATATATATCTCTTTGTATATACGTATATATATATATATAAACAGAATCTAGTCTAGATTGCATTACTGCAGTTTGTCAGCAACATACAAACCAGGTTTGCATTAAGTATTTCTTGAAAATTTTCAAGTAAAAAATCATGAACAATCAGACTGTTTGTACATACTCCATGAAGGTAAAAAAGACACAAATTCATTAATAAATTATTCACCGGCTTTGCTCTCAAGTGTATTGAGAGCTGGCAAAAAGTTCATGGCTAAGGGTAATGCTGAATAACAGCACATAAAAGAGAGAGGCACTGTCAGGTAGCACAACACAGCGATTAGTGGTAGGTCTTGACTTAGTCAATATCCTCATTAATGATCTTACAGCATAAGTAAACAGAAAGATAATGAAATCCGTAGGTAGCTGGAAGGAACAGTGCATACTAGTGTCAAAGAAAGGGGAATAATACAGAAGAAACAGGATGCATGGGTGTCAAATAAAAAAAACACGAAATCAAATTAATAAGAATACCCCATATATACTTGAGAAGAACCACAGGCATGTCTCACATTAGTTTTCCATCAATCACAAGGCACTGGGAGCCAGACAATCAGACTAGTTCCACAGAAGTCAGTGGAAACACCAGTGAAGACTGAAGAAAGCATGGACCTGTTTTCCCCTGCTGATCAACACCTTCTTGTTAAGGAGAGTGGCAGATGGAGCAAGAAGTAAATTTTGGTTCTTCATGCTGAGGTGTGTTGCTTGCATTGCAGAGAGGCAGCAGCCCTTCTGACATAACCTACTGCAACTCATGATCTTCTGTAAGCCACCCTATTGATTATACTATCAGTACTTTGAAAAATCTGTAAATATACAATTGAAAATATTTAGAGGTGAGGGGGGTAAATAATACCAATGGTATTTTTGTAAATCTGCAGACTTGAAATTATATACCTTAAGGCGGTAGATTAGTAAGTGACTCAAAGAACTATTTGCCCTGGTTGTCCCACATCCCATACTGAGAAAAGTGTTGCTGAGGCCTCAAACTGCTGTTTTGCCTGCTGTTTTCATCAGAAGCCATTCATGTTTTATTTAGATAACTTCAATCAATGTGTATCTCTGTTTTATTTTTCAGTTAAACCCTGCCAGCACAATCAACCTCGTCTGCAAATTGTTCTGCATTGTCAGTAAGCGACTGCCTTCCAGTGCTGTAAACTTTGCATAGTTAATTGTTCTTAGAGAATAGGGAAATACTTCTTGGTAGCAGAGCAATCATTTATTTGACAATGCAATGGTGCTGTGTTTATTTTGAATACAAAATTTATGTCATACTATTGTTTTTGGTATTCCTGCCAAAGATGCAGAAGAAGACCATGGAGGTGGTGGGCTGCAGTCTCACTGAGGCTTTGCCAGGGCTACTTTTGTGGGTGCTCAACATCTGCATGCCCTAAAGGGAGAAATAGCATCAGATGGTGCAGCAGAAAGCCAGAAGGCATTACTAAATGTGGAAAAAAAAAAATGACGTGATTGAGAAAGTCCCTGAAATTAAAATAAGTGGGAGAGTACTTCGGGGAAAATACGAGTGTTTGTGTTGTTCTTACTCCTCCCTAAATATATGTTTAGAGGGACAGCTGGAGCACGTGTGTGGTAGTAGGGGGCCTGTATGTAAGCTGTTCATATCCAGAGCATGAACCATATGCTCCTTTTAAATCTTCTGAAACTAAGCCTTATCTTCAAAATGATGACCGTCTTCTGGGACTTTCTTCTGTGCTTGCTTCCTGCTTCTGCGATCCTGAACATGGCTCTTGGGAAACGTTATGGATTGACAGCTTCAGTAGCTAAAAAAAATAGACATGATAATCACTCATGTCAGAGAAGGACTGGAAAGAGAAACTGAGAGCTTAATTATGGCTGCAAAGGAATTGGCTCTTCGTATAGGTGATGATAAAATGAAGACGGAGGAACAAAGTTACAGAGCACATGATTTGCAGTCAGCTTTTTGAAACTATTAGCAATCCTGTTTATGATCATAACAATGCAGCTAGAAATACTTAAAAGGTGCAGCCCAAAAGGCTGCCAAATTGTACATCCTGCATTCTGCAAGAGCCACAGAATACAAGTAGTTTCAATACTGTAGGAAAGGAATAAGGAATATGTTGCAATCTTAGTCCAAGTGAGAAATATTAAGGCATAAATCTCCCTTTGAGAGTTTTTTTAAGCTGTTAATGGCTATGAGTTATACACTAGCGGATCCAGCATGGTGGTCTTAGAAAGGAAGGAAGGAGAGTGTATTATCATGGGTACTGCTTTTCTACTTCATGAGAATTCAGGAGAAGACAAACATACGTGATTGTGAATGACACAGAAAGCATAATTACAGTTATGTACTTGAAAATGTATCGGGAAAAGCAATACAGTATTGTGCACATTAGTAACATAAACCGTGCACCTTTCCAATAACAAACATAGAACATAATAATAGAAATCAAAAGTCATTGATAGCTGGATTTGTATTGGACTCCCTGGAAAACTGGCAGACAGAGTAGAAAAACAAAGATAATAACAGCAGTAACAACACCCTGTAGCTACTGCTAACACATCTATATGAATAGATACCTGTGATTAGCATTTATATACTGCAGATAAAATACTGGCTGGTTTAGATGAATATTGAGATTTAGCTGTCTGCAACACAAGGAGATTCAGCTTGGTGAAGCAAGTGGCCTCTTCTTGCCCAGTATTATTTGTACAGGAAAGCTATGCATTAAAGCCAGGTACATATGGATATGGCCTGAAGGGCTGAAATGCATGTTTCTGCCTTGTTCACTTAGTTCCCTCCAGCTTCTATGTGCAGGATTAGCTCTGCAGCCTTAGTGGACTATTCTGCTTCAGCCTCTATGTAGCCCAGGGTCTGAGTTACACAAGCCTGGGATGCTAAAGGGGCAAGTGAGGGTCCCCATCATGAGGGTAATGTATCTCATTGCTCTCCCTGAATAAAACGATAGCTTTATTTCTTTAGTGAGGAGCCTTCCCTTTCAATCCACATGCTAAAGTAAATACACTTTTCTCTAAATGTGTAAATGAGACCCAAGGATTTGTAAGAGGGGAATGCTCAAGATCAGAAAAAGAAAAGCCTGTATTCTGCAGGTGTTTGGTCACAGAGCCAACTGACAGCATACCCACCTGTTTGTCGGAATCACAGAATCACAGAATATTATGAGTTGGAAGGGNTCCTTGAGAGGACACCAAGGAGCAGGTAACTAGTGTTTTGAACCCTCCAAGCTAGAGGACAGTCACTTTCCAGAGTAAAAGAAAAAAAAAAAAAAAACCCAAGCCAAAACCAAACAGGAAACCCTGAAAAATTAAATAATAAAAACAACAAAAAAATCCACCATCAACATCAAAAGCCAAAATAAACACAAAACAAAACATCAAACCTAAACCCCATAAAAATCAAAAGTACAAAACCCCCATACATCACAGTGCAGTCATTTGTAGAATTTCTATTTGGAACAGAGTATTATAGGGGCCAGTGATGTTACAATGCCTGATCACAGATATCATAGGTAGAGATGACTCCTCCTTTCTATCCACACAAAAGCTTACAATCTTCAATCTGCAAGCAGACATAACCTACAAGGAGTTTTATGGGCTCTGTTTAAATAGGCTATTTTATATCAGAGTTACAAAAAGCAGAAGGCAAGTACCTTATAACCTAGATTTAAATTTATGATGGGCTTCCTGGATAGACCATAACAAAGGAGGCCCTTTGCTGTTTACATCATATTTGGTGATGTTCTCCACTGCCACATCCAGGCCATCTAGTGCTCAGAAACTGTCACAAACAAGAATGTGGCACCAGGTAAACAACACCAGAAAAAATAGCTGCACTGCAGTTCCCGCCCTGCACAGATAACTCGAGCAAGGGTGTACTGGATAACACGGGTAACCAGATGTTCTGTTCATATTTGTGTTCTGAGCTCAAACCACTGCAGGTACATCCGCTGAAGTTATCTGAGGATTGAGCCCAGTGGCACACTACTTTCTAAATGGAGCCCATTTTTGTGGTTGTCCTCGGTTTGCAGAAGTAAGGGTGCTCTTAAGAGGTAAGAACCTGCTGGCAACAGACTGCTTTTGCTTTGAAGACAGAACTGACACTGTCTCCAACTCATTTGTAACTCACCAGTTGAGTGCTGAAATGGCAAGTTGCTACTTCTTTTGGTTCCTCTTCCAGATGCCTTCATAAACTGCAATTCTCCACAATGTGAAGTGCCGAAGAGCGCAAAAGATGTATGAAAAGCTAAATCCCCATGGCAGTTTGTTTGGAAAATCAGACTTAAATTTTGTCACTGTTGATGGTATTTAGGGGTTTAACTGTGTCCTGTGAAAAACCCTGGTGATACAGGACACATCTATTTGTCAGTCAATTGGCCACAGTCAGTAGCCTGGCTTGGATACAAATCTCCAAAATATATTGAGTGTCACATCTCAGAAGCGATTCCAATGCTGAACCTTACTCGCTATCTACTGTTCTAAGCATCTCTTCAATATAATGGTATTCATATTCTCCAAATCACTATGCTGCTTTCATCTTGGCTCACTGAGGAGCTGTTGTGTATACTAATTGGTGTGGTATGTCCCTATACATTAGGGTGTCTGACTTAATTTGGAAATTTTCTCAAAATGCATACTTGAATTATTGATTGTACAGCTTAGATGATGAAATTAGTTGGGGTGGGATTTTAGAGTTATGAATAATAAACTACTGCTCAGCCAAAGCTACCAAGCGATGAGTTCAACCTTAAAGAGATGCCACCACTTCATATTTTATACATGCTAATATCAGGCTACCTGCAGTCCTTGCCACGTGTTAGTTATTTTTCTTTTTAGCCATGCAAAAATAGCGATTGGCCTGTAAGGGGTTTAGGAACACTATTCCCACTGGCCTGTGGTGAGATTATGCATCTGAAAACCTCTTTTCAAATCTGCTCCAGATATTGATTGCTGTCAGATTTCCATTTGGTTGAAGAGGTGAGGTCCCTGACCTCCTTTTCTTGTGTGCTGGTTTATAACATTTTATAGTTCATCCTGCTATCCTTCATGAAAGACGTTAGGTACATCTTGTTTCTCTTTCAGAATTTGTTTCAGCAAACCTTTCTTCCACAGCCTTAATGAGCACAAAACTAATTGGGTACATCTATAACCACACTTTGAAACATTCAAGACTACCCAGCACTGCTACCCTTTATGCACTGTTACCCTATCAGTACCTTGGTAATGAACTCTTCAACATTTCACACAGCCCTCAGGTGAGAGTCAGCTGGTCCATTCTGCATCTCAATCATCTCGTCTGAGTTGTGCGTTGCCTCCACTGGTATATTTCAGTGTTTTGTTTGCTTTCTTTTTAGCTGTCAGACACTGCACTAAATAACTGAAGATTAGATCTCCCATTTGTCTCGGATCATTTTCCTGAGACCCAATCAGAGGAAACATTAAAAAATTTATAAAATGAATGTCTGAAACAAGGATGTGCCAATCAACTGTGCAGTAGGGGGGTAAAAAAAGGCATTATTTCAGTGACCGCTGATATGAGTTAAAAGAAAACTAAACTTAATAAAAAAATAATTCTACTGACTTCTCAAACATAGTTCAGGAGGCAGAAAGGTCATGTAGAAGACCAGAAAGATCAATTGCATGTCTCTGCACAACAATCCATTTCTTAAATCCCTGATTTTTTGTATAATCCCTTTGTCTATGTTTTGCCTCAGTCTTATTTGATTTTTGTTTTTTACTCATTAAATTTTATGCATGAGATATCTGCTCAAGACTTAACCTTATGCATGTTTCACTGAAATTATAGTCTTTTGTTTTTGATACAAACCAATTTACCTGGTTTTATTATTTGAAATCTTCAAAATTTATCTTTGTATTATTGATTTGTTTCTCTTAGGAACCTGGTTTACCCCTAACAATAGGATTTAGTCTTAAAAATAATTAGGATCACTTTACCACTGCAGTATAACCTCAAGTAAAATAGTTGATTTCCTTTGAAGTTTAGAATTTTTCCATTAATGCCATGAATACTAAATTCATGCCATGACAGCCAAAGTCCTTGGAGAGCACGTCCAAAATACCAATTTCTTAGCTCTGATAATTTCCCACTTTTGTTTCACAAATGGCTTTAAATTCTCCCATAGTGTTGTAACCAGAGTGGTATTTTCCCTTGTTTTTTTTCTCTCAATTCCGCCTGCCACGAGATAGGTGAGATAAGTGGTTACAGATTATATGAGCATCATAGGATAGATGGTAAAGAGTATTTCTAAAGCACTGTGCCCAGTAGTCCCTGAGGGGCAATACAATATTTCTCCCAATAACTGAAATTTCTCTCAAGTCCGGCAAACAATGTGAGCTGGAACCTTACTTTCTGGACATCCTGCATGCTCATGCTGCAAGGTTTTGCCAGTGGTGGATTTCCTACTCTTTCTCACAGGGTATGTTGGTTTCTTGTAGTGCATAAAGGCACCATGATCCTGGTTGATGGAGTCATGGTAAGTTGCAGCATGTAACATATGGCCTCAAATGTTCTATAAAGTTTAATACATTTGCTTCCTAAGGAGTACAAGAGTACTGTGGTGGTGTGTTGTTTGTTACAAAGAACATCTTATTTGCCTAAATATGTACTACAGGAGTAAATCAACAAGCACTCCAGAAATTACTGTCCACCTCTTCGGTCCTAAAAATCATTCTGCTTCTTCGCCTTCTCAACTGAGCCATTGCTTTTTGCTGTTTATTTTATTTCTCCTGATTTCCCTGGATTTTTCTGACTTTTATCAACAGCTACAACCAACAAACCCCTTTGCTTCCAAATTTGCTGTCAGTCCCAGGGAAACCTCTCTGATGGTACATCTTATTTTACTCTGCTATTTCTGCTTCTTGTTGTTTCAGCAATAACTGTGTGGACAGGCATTGAATTGCTCATCCCATTTAGCCTGGCCAAAGCATGCTCAGCACACCCATCTGCTTTAATGTGGCTTCTAGATCAAAGGTCCCTCCTGCTTTCAAATAGCCAGTTACATCTTCCAGCCTAATTTATCCACACGCAAAAAGAGGCTTCAGCCTCTATTTGAAAATATAACTAGAAGTAGGTCTGAGAATTCACATGTTCAAATTAATGAGAAAAAAAAAGCAACACAAGTTCTTTAAAGTGAAATTCCAGTGTCGAGTTTTATTTTCTCCTACATTACATAAATACTGGAACAACAGAGACAGGTCATGCTTTCCAAACAATTGAAATAACTTGAAATCGTACCGGAAGTCTGTATTGTTAAGTTTCAATTAAGCTAAATTATTAATGATTTTCATGTCTAATTGCCGTATTACCTTGACTACAGACAGAATCAAGTCAACAGTTCAGACAACTCTTACACAGGGGCATTTCATAACTCACATCTAAGCCACCAGCCAACCAGTTACCACCTGTTTCTTCACAGTAGTTTTGAACAGCCTTCCTCATTGGACTAAACACTACAGTTTTCAGGGTAACACCCTACCTTGAACATCTGTGTCAGGAAGTCTTCCCCTTTCAGGATGCATTGAAACAGCACTGACATCTACCAAAAGAGTATGTAGTAGCATCAAAAGAGAATCAGGTGTATTTCTGCTTGCCGTGGATTAACCTCAGACAGCAACTAAGCACCAAGCAACATCTTGTTCGCTCCACCAATGTAGGACCAGGGAGAGAATTATTGGAACAATAAAAGCTAGAAAACTCATGGATTGAGATAAAGGCAGTTTAACAGGAAAAGCAAAAGCAGTGCACTAAATCAAAGGAGAACAAGAAATTCATTCACAACTTCCTATGGGCGGGTGCGTGCCCAGACATCTCCAGGAGAGTAGGGTCCCATCACATGTAATAGTTACTGTGGAAGACAAACCTTATCATTCCAAACATCCTTCTCTTCCCTCTTCTTCCCCCCACTTTATATATTGAGCATAATATCATATGGTCTGGAATATCCTTTTGATCAGTTTGGGTTACCTGTTCCAGCTATGTTTCCTCACAGCTTCCCATGCACCTTCAGCCTTCTCACCAACATTACAGGACAGTACAAAAAGCAGAAAAGGCTTTGGCTCTGTGGAAGACTCTAACACAGCCAAACCCAGTACACTGTTACTGGGAGACGAGAACTCATCTTCCACTGCACAAGGCATTGGACACAAACAGGCTGCAAGGAAATACGTCAGCTGCAAGTTAGGGACAAGATGCCCCACATCACTGTTTCTCCTTCATGCTACTCTGTTGGCGCTAAGCCACTGCAAACCTACTACGTATAATTGTCCAGTGTGCTATGCCTTACACTGCTCCTTAAGTGGAAGGTATTTTTTTGACTGCCTATGTTTTCAAAATTAAATTATTATTATTTGTTGCATTTCCTATATAATATGGGAAGGGGTATTTTGTTAGTTTTCTTGAGGTTATTCTCACACCAAGAAAAACGGCATCAAAATAAAGGCACATATTAGAAGGAAGAGACTACATAAATCAGACTAAGAGTGAGGCTTGGCACTGACTTCTGCTTGTGACTTCTCTTATTTTATAATTTTTCTAAAGCCAAGTACAAGCAATCACACTGAGGTTCATGCCTAAAAATGAGTGTGGAAAAATTCAGCATGGAAAAACATGAGGTACCTTCCTGGTAGAGTGGGATCTCAGAGTGCTTTCCTAAACCAGACATGCAGAGATGATGATGAGGAAGCAGAAAACACAGAACAGAGAGTATGTTGGGATCTAATTCAGGGTTACTATCTAGATATCATTAGTTATAGAAATTGGTGAGTCCAAATTGTAGGGATTTTATGATGGAAATGTGAATTTATCAGATGTGAGTTGAGTTTTGCTGGATCTATAGTGAGAAGCCTGTGATGCTTATTTGTACCACTCCATAACATTGTTTTTTACAGTTCATGTATTTTTGTCAAGACAATACTTCATACTGCGAAAAAAAGGTGAAAACCAAACAAGCCACATAATGTTTTATCATGAAGTAAAGAAAATACTGTATATTTTGTACAGAACTGGTAACAAACCTGAAAAGCATAAAAATGAATGAACTGGTCCAGATGACATGTATCTCTGAGAATAAGGGAATTCATTTACGGAATGTAATGGTTTAGTGACAGCTGTTTATGGAAGCTCATGGAAATCTGAGAGAAAGATAGAAAGTAAAGGGACACAGGTATTCAGAAAAAGAAGGAAACAACAACAACAAAAAGAGAATACTCAGAATCACACTCAATTGCGATTCAGTAAACCTAATTTTCAACTGTCATAAAATAATGAAATGATCATTGAAGCTCCACATCTACCTGGGGGCTAACGGAATAATGAGCAACAAATGATACACACACCACAGTACCAAGGTAGTATGTGTGCCAAATCCTCCTGAAGAAAGTTGATTGGGAACTCAATTCACATTCAAGCATATTCAAATAATACAAATTAAAATGGTGATTTTTTTTTTCATAGGAGAAAGGGTTCTAGAAACCTTTAAGGTTGCAATTTGGTTCTGTTACAGGTTTCCTGCTGTAAAACACCTCACTGGATTTCAAGGCCTAAGGGCTGTCTGCCTCTGCAAGTGAAAATACCTGAATGCTGGGATGATGGATATGGAAAAGAATAGGAGTAGATTATAGAGTCTTACAAAATGATAGAGCAGCACAACAAATCAATGCACTTGGGGGTTGCTGGTGAAGGTAAGTTATATCCTCCGATTGCATAGAATAACTGCTCTTTATGTAATCACACCTGGGATGTGGCATTAAATCCCAATACCTCATTATCTGTCCTTACAAAACATGAAAGAATTTGAGGGAATTCAGATCTATAGAAGAAAAATTATCAGACTTTCAGAAAGACTGATACACAACAAGAGATTAAGTAGCTTAAATATTTAGCTTATCTAATCAATAATTAAGTAAGGGAAGTATAATGGCTCAAAAATATGGAAGAGAAGGATAATTATTCTGTGTGATACATGGCCCCAATTCAGTACAGTGCTAAAACACATGTGCAGATCCATCAGCCCTGCAAAACACCAATGTATGTGGTTTCAATGGAGCTTAAGCACATACCTAAATTTAGGCATGCATTGAAGTACTTTGATTAATTTGGGCCATAACCATAAGTAATGGTATGAAATTAAGAAATGTAAAAATGTAGGCTGAACAGCAGGAAAATCTTCCAAATGGTGAGATATATGAGGCTGAGGAGTAATCACTCAAGGGAATTGGTGGAAATCTTATCCCTGGACACCTTTCAAGTTTTGCTGGACAAAGAACTGGGAAAATATTCTTTGGGGAATAGTCTTGCTGTTGCCTCTGGAGACAACTGCATGACCTATTGCAACTGTTCTAAGTTTTTCTGGGCTGACTCAGAGCATTAAGGCTGAGACACGATTTTAAAGAGCATCAATAGTGTAACATCTGAAGCTCTTCCTTTCCTCCCCCCCACAACTTTTTTGGTTTTTTCCATCTTTGTTATATGTAGTGCTATGAGAGGAAAATAACACCCCCACCACATTTTTAGCTTAGTGCTTTTTTATCTTTTACTCACTGACTAAACACTGATTTCATTCTCACCTCTGCATTAAAACAGAGCTTAAAGATACATAGGACATTTGATTTCCACTTGTAGGACTTTGCTTCATGCCTGGAGCATGCATGGTGAATACCATCAGGCAGGTGGTGAATACCATCAGACAGGCATCTTAGAGAATCTTATATCCCCAAACATCTGAGCAGAAACAGCATTAAAGATTTGGGGGGGTTGGTGGTTTCTTTTGTGAGGTTTTTTTCCTTCCTCTCCCCTCATGTAGATCCTGGAAGAAGGGCTGTCTCAAAAAAAAAAAAAAAAAAAAGATGACTTTTCCAAGTAAATATTTGTAGAAGAAAGTACATAATTAATTTGGACTTTTGGGGGTATTTTGCATCCATGTTGGGAAGGACCGGTGTTCTGTAACATGACTTTGCAGAGATCTACTGGAAACAGAAATGGTTGAGATAGATCTGTTAAAATTTCTAGATGCCCCTTCTCTGACCACGGCTGACATTGTAACTTTATTTTTGCAGTGTCAGTGAGATGGGCTCTGACTTTATTATTGGGAAAACAGCATTTCTGTTTGTTAGTACTAATTTTCCACAGCACATCAATGTATCCAGAATAGTAGTTCTTTACATTAAATACACATTTCTGTGCCTATCTAACTAGCAATTCAGCTAGGAATGTGTGTGAACATCTTCCTGACTCATGGTCTGAGTTAGCAAACAAGATTAATTAATCCTTTATCCTATTGAAAAGGATGGTCTTGCATGGTCTCCATCATCGAAGATCCTTAAGAGTTTGTTAAGGAAAAAGCTGGGCAGGATAATAAATTGAGTAGATCTTCCACTGGACTGCACTCAGGCAATTAGAAAATTGCATTGTTCTTTTATCTCTTCCCCTTCCCTTCCCTTCCCTTCCCTTCCCTTCCCTTCCCTTCATTTTTTTCTTTTCTTTATAAACAAGTTTGATTTGTTTAGGTCCTTCTCTCAGAAACTAAAAACAAACAATGTGAGAAAAGTGTTTATCGTATTCCAGACAACAACCATTATTTCCAGAGGTCCCCTGTAAGCATTTAAGATAACAAATATTAAAACACAGTCAGACTTCTTGTCCTCTTTCCTGGAGGTCCTTGAGTCTCTGGAGATGAATCGATTCTCCTTTCTCACCTGAGGGTGTCAAGGCATGGAGTGTGTCCCCCTGGCCACAGCCTGATGCTGGGCTGCCCAGAGTCCCATCTGCACTGTGAGCAGCTGGGAGAGTGTCTGTGACCAGGAGGCAGGATGTGATGGGCTACTCTGCTGGGGGCAACAGGCCAAGAGTCCAATCAGGAGATGGGAAATCCAGTGGGAACAGATCTGTGCTGGAAACACATCTTGCAATTAGCTTTCCGGGAGGAGAACAGTAGGCAGAGCAGCCAAGTGGGAAGCAGGGAAACCAAACAGGTGAAGGGTCTGTGATGCCAAGGCAGGCTGCAATTGACTGCTTGGCTGGGAACAGAAGTCCAGGCGGCCAATGGGGAGGTAGGGGATCCAGTGTGGAGTGGTTCCGTGCCTGGTGGGCAGGCTGCGATTGGCTGCCTGGCAAGAGACCCATGGGCAGAGTGGCCAATTGGGTGGTGTGGGATCCTTTCGGAGGGGTCGCAGGGCAGGTCGTGGCGGGGACAGGGGCTGCGGTTGCGGAGGGTGCGCGGTAAGGGGCGGCTGCGGTGGGGTGCCGGCCGGCTGCTAGGTGGAGCCCGCGTCCGCGCAACCCCAGATCCGGGCCCTCGCCGCTCCCCCGCCCCTCGCCTCACCGCCC
>WEKX01001276.1:106178-130987 GCA_013390025.1 Pitta sordida
CTGTTCTTCCCCAGCAGCAGCAGCAGCAGCAGAGGCGGCAGCAGCAGCAGCAGCACAGGCAATGACTCTGCCGCATCCGAATCGCCTGGCCAGTGGTGCCGGCTCCGGAGACATCACCTTGCTCTGAAGTTGCCCACCTGGAGGAGGTAAATCGGAGCGGGGCTTTCGTCCAGAGGGGCCGGCGACGGCGGGGAAGAGGGGGGAGCGATCGCCTCCCCCATCCTCACACACCCTCGTCCTCCGGGAGGAAGATTGTGTAGCAGAAGAACACGGCAGAAAGGGAGAGACTTCTACTTCTTTCTATTTTTCCTTTTTTTCCTTTTTAATTTTTCCTTCCTCGAGGGACGTTCCGTGCTTCTCATCCCCCCCTTTTCCTCCTCGCAGGGGGCTTTGGTACTGTGGCGAGGTCGGCTTCCTACTCCCACCCCTGTTTTTAATGGCTGGATTGTGGCAGCAGCTCCCTGCTGCAGGTTGTTGAAGACCTGATGGATACTCGCATCTCAGGAGCTGGAGGTGACTAAAGGTAACTAACCACCCAGCGGATGGATGCTCAGCAGCCCTTGCCCGGCCCTCGGTTGCACCCTTGCCCGCTTGCGTTGGGCTGAAGGATGCCGGCCGCCCTGGGCGCACGCTTGTATTGAATTATTCCATAATAAGAGTAGTTTGCCTTCAGGGGGGCTGGATCCTCCAGGTAACGGGGAAGCATCTCTCTGTGTCTGCATGCTGCAGTAGGGGCGACAGTGGAAACAAGGGGTGTACATCTTGTTGGCAAATGCCTTGTAGGCTCCAGCCTGGTTTGGTCGTGGGTGACTAGGGTGGCAAAGGCAGTGAGGAGATGGAGGGGACCTGCTGGTGGGTTTTCTTGCCGCTCTCTCTTCTGTTTGGTTTTGTTTTGTGTTTTTGTTTTTTTTTTTTAATAAAAGGCACCACGTTGGACCGGTGGGTTTACTGGTGTTACACTGAGGAATTCCTGAGTTTCATTATGTCTGTCCGTGTCCCTCCCGCCTCCCCGGCCACCCTGCTTCGTGGATCCATGTTTCTATTTAATTGCTGGAGGGTGCCTCGAGAAGCAGTCGCCTTCCTGGGTATCAGGGGGCATGGGATGTTTGGGGCCGCCTGTGCGATCGTAAAGGGTGGTGGGGTAGAGGTCTCTATCAAGCCCAGCGGCCCCGGGTTACAAGTAGGTGCGAGCGTCGCCTTCCCGTGCAGCGGGAGAGCGAAATCGACAGTGTAGGAAGGGATATGCAGAGCTTCCCACCTCTTGCCTGTGAGGTTGCTTACCCCGGCTCTAACAGTAAAGGATTGGCGTTTGCCAGAGGGATTTTTGAGCAAGGGCCGATATGTATGGCTGGAGAAAGAAGATAGCATTTTTAATGCCTTTTTTTGTAAACTCTTTGTTCATTTGCTCGCTTAATTATTTATTTGTGTCCCTCTTGCAATCACCTTTTGACTTCTTAACTTGGAAATACGTTTGTAAGGCTGGTGGTTGCTCCCTGCCATGAGCCAGAGAGCAACCCGTTCCTGTTTCCCAGTCTTCGGAGCCTGTGTCGAGCTGGTGCCCGTTACTGCTGATGAAGATGTAGGTACAGTGCCCCAGAGATGTGCCCTGGGCATTTGGGACATTGCCTTCAAGGACTGAGTTTGATCAACCGCCTTGTGTCCAGAGTTGTCCATGGAAGCAATGCTGACCCTCAGTATATTCAGTTGATTCCTCCCCCCCCTTTCCCCTGTGGACAGGCAGATGTTTAATTTTGCTTGTGGGATGGTGAAGCAGGAAAGGAGCCTCTTTCTCTCCCTTTCCTGATAGGCATGAGATTCTTCTCTGGGGTAGTTAAAACAACTCATATTATGGCCAAAAGCAATGTATTGTTGTCTGTTTGTCAACTGTAATGTTCGTTACTGTTTTAGCCAGAACAGCCCATGTCGCTTGTATTTATTTTCCTGTTTAGATCCCTCATTAGGAGTTACTGCTATTTCCACTCTCACAGTTCTAGTTCCAGGGAGCCAGCTGCTTAGAGGGAGGCTGAGATGCAAGAAAAAGGGTGAAAATGCCATCTGTCTCTTGATATAAGGCAGATAGGTAGTCTGCTGGTTGCAATTTCTTTCTGTATTATAGAACTGATTATGCCAGAGTGCAGGATCAAAATTTTCAAAGCTGAGCAAAGGAAAAAAAAAATCTTCCCTGGCGTTAAAAAGAACTAAATTCCATTTTCATTGTGGAATGCTGTCTCTTAAGAGCACAGCCAATGCTGCCTACTTGGTATTGAGTAGTAGCATGTGCTTTGTAGAGCTCATTTATCATCATTTCCAGGGGTTCTCGATACAAACAGGCTTCTACTGTGTATTCATTAGGAAAAATTCTTTCATGGAGTTTTTTATGAGGGTAAACCAGGTGTTGCAGGTTAAATTGGGCTGCTGTCAAAAAGTCAGCAGTTGTCACTTGAGAATACCAGATCAGGAAGGGAGAAAATCTGTGCACCCATTTGGATGTTGGGGAACAAAGTTCAGGTTAGGGCTCCACTGTAAAGCTGTATTTTTTTTTTTCCTAGAAAAGCTGGTTTGTTTGTTTTTTTAAATCTGAATGTAACACAATTGCTCTGAGGGGACAGGAGTCAGTCCCCCGTGGTGGTGTTGGGGCTGCTCCTGTTTCTGCTGCTTAAGAGTACTTTTTCCTGATTTAGGCTTGGTTTGCTATTAAGTCACTGTTGTGTTGTTACCTACTAGCAAAAAATGGAGTGGATACAAATCTTTGGTGTGTTTGTTTCCAAAAGGACTGAAGTTTTTATAAAGCTAATCGACCTCTGAGTTACATATTTATTCAATAATAGAAATTATATGGATTTTCCCTTCTCTTCCTGGGGTGGTTAGGTATGTTTAATTTCAGATTTAATTCCAGAACAAGATAAATGACAGTGTAGATTGATGATAGTGAAAACACCGATTCCCGCTTTGTAGGCCAGTGAGATTTTAATGGTGTTTATTAAGTTTAAGGCTACAGAGTCCTCACTTTGATGTTTTTAGTGACAGAAATGGGAGCTGGGATTTCAGTTTCTCGGTGCCCTCCAGAGATGAAATGGTTTATGTCTCAGCCTAGGAAATTTGAATTCGAGTCTGTTGGCTCCATCCGCCTCCTTTGTTTGCTGGGCCGTGCATCCCACAGGTTGGGATGGGGCCATGGGGACCTTATCCCTGCCAGTCGGGGGTGATGTTGCAGAGGTGCTTGGCTTGCCTGTCCAAGCATAACTTGCAGAAAAGGCTTTTTCCTCCTGAAACAGAAAGCAAATTGCCCTGCCTGCTGTTGTGAAAAAAGAAGCTGGTGCTCTGTGCTGGCTAGGAGGGAAACGGCAAGCAGGTTTGTAGGTGAAGATGTAGGCACAGCCTGGCTGACTGATGAGCTGGGTGTCTGCATGCTCCCCAGCGCTGCAGGGATGTTATAAAAATAAATAAACAAATAAATATTTAGAGGCAGGTAGACCAAATTAATGGCCAGGACTGAAGCAGAATGTGCGTGACCTTTAGCTTTGGGCTACACTCAGTTGGAGGGCCTGATGCTGCTGTCAGGGTTTTCACATTCAGAGCATGAGTGTATGCATCATCAACATGAATAAATGAGATGCACATGGGAGAGTGAAGTCTTTGTAAATGGAGAAGTCCTAGGAATGGGTGATTTATTATTACAGGTTTTAGTACTAATAGTCTTGGGCCTGGTGTAGATTGACTAGGAAGCTATTTAATGCGTGACAGAATATAAAGGATGGGTTAATGATTGATGGAAGAGATGGAATTCAGGGAGCAAGAATGGATCAGGGAAAAGCTAAAACATGGATGGTGGGCATAAGAATGTCCGTGCTTTAAATAAGTTCCCTTTCTTTTCTTTTTTTTTTTTTCCTTTTCTGTTGTAATTATGTTACTTGTTCGTTGTGGAAACAGCCCAACAATGCAATTGGAGTGATTTTGATAAAAATTCTTGCTCCTTAGAGCATTCTTGCACATCACAAGAGGTTTGGAAGAACAACTCAAAAGTTGTGGGTTTTTTTGAGTGGTGATCATCTAAGAACCAGACATCACAATATTGATGTATTACTTGGGACAATACTGAAAGATCAGGACAGCCCTGCAAAATAAGAAAGTTTTTTGCTGCCACTTTTAATGATGGGCTGCTCATTGGGGTGGGATGCACTGGGTGGAGCCATTTTGGAGATATATTTATTGTAGTTCATTTGGACTCCCAGTTCTTCCCAGCTGATCCTTTTCTCATTCAATAGGTGCTCTCCTGCAGGGATGTGAATATGAAAAATGAACCACATTGCCAAATTTTGAGTGTACATACACAACGAGTCGCTGCTATGTCTGTAGGCAGTGCTGTGAGTTGTCTGTAGGATGGAGAGCTAGAAATCATTTGCAGGAATTCACTGTGCCCTGCTGTATTTGTGGGAAGGTACCTGTCCCAGCAATGCAGTCTGACATACTGGCCTCTGACTGTGTCATCTCCTGGGGTCATGTCTGCCTTTGCCAAATGCTTGTCATGATCCTCACCAGCACTTAATACCAGGCTCTTTAATCACTACTTGAGACGTGTGTGAATATGTCCTTGTTTCTGTAGGTGCTGAGATGCTCCAGCTCTCCCTGATTTCATTCTTACACAGCCGAAAAGCTAAGTGTTCATTTTTAAGACTTCTCTAAGGACACCTTGACACTAGAGCTTTTTCTTCAGCAGCCTTTTCAAGGAGCCTTCTGATTTTGCCTGTAAGGTAGATGTTTTTATCAGTCCTTGCACCAAGCATGTGTAGCCTTAGCAAGTTAACTAGTCTTTTCAGGCAATGAAAACTTCATTTTAGTTGTGTTCTGGATCACTGTTTTACTTGCTAAGCAATGCTCAATGTGGGATTTTTTCCAGCCTGCCTGAAACCTCTGATTTCCTCTGGCTGAGACACAAACACTACACTGGTTTTAAATGGACTTTTTCTTTCTGTAACTTTTTTCTTTTTTTCTCAGTTTAAAAACTTTTTGTCTCTACTTCTTCAGGCCTACTCCCATCCAAGGGAGGTATCACTGCATCTGTGATGGAGTTCCCACTGTAGTCAATGGAGCACCTTTGTTGGCTTTCCTGTGAGGGAAAGATGATCAAGATTCTCAGATGTGTTATCTTCTCAAAAGAAGCTCCAGAATCTCAGATATGGTATCTTTTCAAAAATATTCTCTGGCTTCAGCATCAAGTTTCTACTAATTGTGTTGTAATGGCTTTGCCAGAGGTGGCATTTCAGGCTGAATAAAGCAGTTGTTGAAGATAAGAGTTGAAATCTATGTACACTTGTAAAATGTGTTCCCCCAAACAGTCAAAAATTAAAGTCAAGTCCCTTTTGTTTGAGACTTGACAGCTTTCAGTTTCAAAGGTCATGAAATAGATACCATTCTGAAAGAAGCAAAAAGAAGTTTGGCAGCTGTCCTAGTTAGGCTATATGAAGTTATATATTTCATTTGAACGCCTAAGGGTAATAAACTTTGACAGAGCATCCATTGGTGTATGGCCTCACACTGCCAGGATTTTTTAAAATTATTTTTTTAAAGCATGTTGGTCAACATGGGAGTAATTACACAGGAATTATTTCAGTGGCTGCAGACCTAATGCTTATGAGGCCTGCAGCACAACTCCAGTTCATTGCTGTGGATACCTGTAAGGGAATAGCTTTGAAATAGTATGCATAATGTTTTGAGGAGGTTGGGTTATAGATTTGCTACTATTAATTGTAAGAGCTGATTTGATTGCAGTTGTATTGATTTATATCAGGTAAAGTCATTGATTTTGAACCTTGGAATGGAGCTATGTATTTCTAAAATTTAAAGCAAAATGTCATAAATACAAAGGACCAACATGAATGTTCTCTTACAGCGATGCAAAGTTAAAATGAAGTGAAATAGGACTCTCTGTTCTTTGTGGAAGTGGTGCTTAAAATTTAGCCATTAATTGCTGAACCGTAAAGTCCTGTGCAAAGGTGCCAGCATTGCACAGCGTTGTTACGAGAAGAGGTCTAGTCTAAAGCTGGCACCTCTGGATGAGACTCTTGGTGGTTTTATACCAACAGCAAGTAGCTAGCTGCTAAGAGCCATTTCATACATTGTATGTGAGTTGTTACAGTAAGTCCCTTTCCAACTGTGCTGGAACCAATAATCTAGTTACAGAGGTGATGACCCTGCTTGAATGGACACTGGTAAAGTTCAGGGGACAGGAACATTCTGACTAATGTGGTCTTGGTGCATCCATTTATTATATGCAGACACATAAATGGACATATAAATAAATCATTTTGAGCACAGGCACAGCTCTGATTTTTTTTGTCAAAGTCAAGGAAATGAAAAAGAATTTTTGGTATAGGTGCAATTTAAGAATTGTACCCATACCCAGACATATGTACCTGCATATATGTATGCTTGTGTGTGTGCATACATAGATTTTGTTTATGAAATAATGGTGCTGATGCATAGAAGGTTTTTAAAATTTTGTTGCTTGAAAAACGCTCCCCATTTATTTTCTGATTGTTTTTAGTAAGTGTAATGATGGGCAATAACTAAATACTTGTGCACAGGCATGCAGTTTTAAAATTTTAACTGAATTGCTTGGTTAGTAGTCCAATACCAAACTAAAACAACCAAATTTTCAGATATGCTGAGCAACCACACATTTTATCAGTCAGTGCTGGCCCTTGTTTATTTGTTGTAGCAGGCTGTTCTCGTTCTGAAGTTGCTGATCCCAAACCTGCCTTGATGAGATTTTTTTTCATTGCCCTCAAAGTGAAGAAGAGAGGCGTCACTGTGTTGCAGAAGTGCTGTTTGCAGCTTTCTTGGGGATGTCAACATTTTCCTTCTAGCAAGGAGTAGAGGGCATGTTAGCTATGTATGCTTCCAAACTTTGGGCCGATCTAGGTTAGATGGGGACTTTATCTCGAAAGAGCCCCGCCCTGGGAGCCGCAGGGCTGTTGGCTGGTTTTTTTTAAGGAACCAGGTGTGTTTCAATGGAGGACACCAGGAGAGACAAATGGAGCCTTAAGCAGAAGCAACGCCCCCGTTCTGTTTGGTCGGTGGATCTCGCTGTTCACAAGCCTTGCAGAAACACTGCGCTGCCTTGCTGTTAGAGCCGTGTCGCAAACCAAGCTTTGTCTTAAGCCCATGAGAATAGGGGAGGGACCCAAGCCCAGTTTTTGATGTTCTGCATGGGTGGCTACCCTGAATACTCAAATGCATTCCAGTAACAGCTGACCCTTTAAGGAGATTTTCAACAGCTCTATGGATGTTTTTTCCTCTTTATTTCCTCCTTTTTCATGTTTTAAAACTATTTTTAAACATTATTTTTCTTTATTTTGTTTTAATTTTAATTTTCCTCTGATCTAAAGACTGCTGAGGGAAAGAAAAAAAAGCACCCATTGTAGCTGTCTCTTTGAATAGATTTCACTGGTGGAGACAGTTGAGGAGAATCTCAGGGATCACGTTAACTCCTTTTCTTTCACACTGCCTTTGGATGTATGTGTTACTGACTGAAACGTGATTTTGAAATGGTGCAGATTCCCACCACTCACTTCAAAGAGGGTTTTTGTTGTTTGGATGTTTCAGCAAGATGTATGCTGCAGTGTTTTTACCTATAAATACGTATCTGCCATGTAATGTGAATTGTAATTTGCCAGTTTTGTTTGGGTGTTCTTTTGCATTTTTTGTTTGTTTGGTTTTGTTTTTTGTGTTTTTTGTTTTTGTTTGCCTTTCCTCCTCCTTTCTTTTCCGCAGTAATAAAGGCTTTGGGATTCTATCCTGAACACTTTTTTATGTTAAAGCTACCTGGAGGTACACGAAACTAGCCTACAATCCTGGAGTAGATGGCTTATCCAGAGAACAGCTGTTCTTGTTTCGAGCACATCACAGATTTCTGTATTGGACATTGTGCTTCAGCTCGACCTCATTGAAACTGCATGTGTAATTTAAAATGTCAGTCCTTTGGATTTTGGATATTGCAATCATGGGCTTTAATAGTTTGAAAATTTGATGTATATATCCCACTTCCTTCCAAGGGAAATTATAATGTGACTACTGCACTTGCAATTCCCACAGCACAGACTTCTTCAAGAAAATGTCATTTTGGATTACCTTTAATGGATGCAGGTGTGTGGAATGGCTGTGTGTCTTTTTCTGCCTTTTTGGTTTTTTTAAGGACAGCAGTGTTGCAGTTGCTACATCTTTTGATATGACTCCAAAACAGTATGTGTCTTGTGTAAAATTCATCCTGATAGGTATTTGAAATATAACAATTGCACTGCATAGAGTGATAACTTGTGACCTTTTGACAATTGTAATACTCTTTTATAGAGCTCCTTAAGTAGGTCGCCAATTTGCAATGAGGCTTTCTAAAGTCTATGTGAGGTGTTTTGGTTGCAGGAGTGGGGAGCCTGTTTCTGTACAGCATCACGGATTTTCCAAAGGGAGGCTAAAATCATAGAATTACAGAATGGATAAGGTTGGAAGGGACCACAATGGGTCTTCTGGTCCAACCTACCTGCTCAAGCTGGGTCATCCTAGGACACTGGATAGCGTCCAGACGGTTCTTGAATATCTGCAGTGAGGAAGACTCCACAGCCTGTCTGGGCAATCTGTTCTAGTGCTTGGTCACCCACACAGTAAAGAAGTTCTTCCCTATTCAGACGGCATTCCCTGTTGTCTCTTTTCCTTTTGCTTGGCACCACCAAGAAAAGATTGGCTCCGTCCTCTTGACGCCCTCCCTTCAGATACTTGTACAAATTGATGAGGTGCCCCTCAGTCCTCTCTTCTCAAGGCTGAACAAGTCTCAGCCTATTAGTTATATGTCAGTAAGAGAAATAGAATTATGGAATCATAGAATGGTTTGGGTTGGATGGGACCTAAAAGTATAGTCATCTAGTTCCAACCCCCCTGACATGTGCTGGGACACCGCCCACTGGACCAGAATGCTCAACTACCCATCCAGCCTGGCCTTGCAGACTCACTGCCTGAGCATCCACAACTTGTCGGGACAACATTTCAGTGCATCACCACCCTCGCAGTGAAGAATTTCTTCCATAAATGCTCCAGTCCTTTAATGTCCAGTCCCTAATCATCTTTGTTGCTGTCTGCTGGGTTCACTCCAGGGCCTCCATGTGTCTCTTGTCCTGAGGAGTGTGACCTAGACATAGCACTCCAGGTGAGGCCTCACCAGGGTAGGGGGGCAGGATCATCTCCCTCAGCCTGCTGGGAATGATCTTCCTAAAGCACCCCTGAATACTTTTGGCCTTCTTGCCCACCAGGGCACACTGCTGGCTCCTGGACAGCTTGTTGACCACCAGGACCCCCAGGTCGTTCTCTCCAGAGCTGCTTTTCAGTAGGTCAGCTCCCAGCCTGTCTTAGTGCATGGGGTTATTCCTTCCCAGGTGCAGCATCCTGCATTTGCCTTTATTGAACTTCAGGTGATTCTTCTCTGGCCATTTCTCCAACCTGCTGAGGTCCTTCTGAAGTCTGCACAGCCCTCTAGGGTATCAGCCACTCCTCCCAGTTTTGTGTTGTCAGTGAATTTGCTGAGAGGCATGTGCCCCTTCATCCAAGTCATTGATGAATTGATGAAACAGTATTGGTGTTTGGGGGACACCAGTAGTGACAGGCTTCCCACTGGACCCTGTGCCACCGATTACAAACCTCTGGCATCTGCCAGTCAGTCCTCAGTCTGTCTCACTGTCCACTGGTTCAGCTCACACTTCTTAAGCTTGCCTATGAGAATGTTGTGAGAGTGTTGAAAGCCTTGCTAAGTCAAGGTAGACAACATTCACTGTAACAGGGAATTATACCTGTAAAAGTATTCTTCTTTTGATGAGAAAAACAGGTGCACATGAGTAAGTACCTGTGGATATTCCCACCTGAGCAGCTCTCTCTTTGCAGTGGGGCTGAGACCTTGGGTAAAACTGGAGATATTTGAAAGATGTAGAAACACATTTGCTAGTAGACTCAAGCAGTTTTTTATGCCAGCCTAAACTAAGCTGAAATTTTCCAATTCAAGGAGAGAATCTGGACCTGCTTTATGTCTGCAGGGATGTTTGTGGCAGGGAGAATGGGATATGGTGGGGAATACATTGAAGAACTGCCTTGCTGATTGAGATCTTCAGATTTGGGAGCAGCAGATGGGGGGTTGTCTTCTCCAATGCTTTTATGCTTAATCGCTCCCTCATCCCATGCAAAAGAAGGGCAGACCGGTGTAACTCATGAGCCAGTCTGTGAGGGTGAGGATGCCAGCTTTTGTTTGACCCTTTTCAAGCTGCAGGCTTGAGCACAGCAAGAGTCCAGGGTTCTCCAAAGTTCATGCAATTTGAGGGCAAAGCCTATTTCAACAGTAGTCATTGTGGTAAAGCTGATTACTTAAAAGCATACAGAACAAAATATTAATAGAGTAGGAATAGGCAAGTGAAGATAGCAGGAAAGTCTGGTCAGTAGTAATATAAATGTGTTTTGCAGTATGTGGTAGTAACATTATGCTGTTTGTTTGAGCTGGTTCCTTCTGGCTCCTACAATAAAATAAATGGGAAAATATATTTTGACCTAGGGGTGCCAAGTCACTTCTGAGTTAGATAACTCAGACCTATCTGAGTCCTATCTGCTGGACTGCAGTAGGAGCTGTAATCAAACACCGAACAGATAATCACATTTTGGGTTTTTTTTTTTCCAGTAAATTGCTTTTCCTTTTGTATCATGGATATTTGTGTGAGTGATTCTTTGTTGACCACTAAGATATGGGTTTTGTTGTCTTTCATTTATGTTCTCTATTGAATTAGCAGTGTTATGCAGTTTTGTCTGTTGCATTTGGGTGGGATGCTGCAATGATTTAATTTAAAATGAAAGAGATGTCTTAATTTTAGAGAAAACCGTGGCCAAGTGGTGAGAGTAAGCAGGTCTAACCATTACCAGGAGCCCTAATTAGAAGAAATCCCATGTACAGTTGACCTTGACTGTTGAGACAATCCTCAAAGAAGAAAGAGCACTAAAAATTAGTATGCTGCCAGCGCTGCACTTTTATTATTTGATGTTATTAAGCAAACTCAGTGTGTATTTCTTTTTTGAAGCATTTGATTAAATGTGTGATCTTATCTTGGTGAAATGGCCTGCTGGGCTGCAGACAGTGGTGTTCAGAAATGAAATTTGTTTAGAGCCTCTGAACAGACATTTATTCAGTGAGACCTTTCTTGAATAATAGATGTGACAGTGAGACAGCTGTGCAACGTGTTGTGAGTTGGGCCTTTTTTTTTTTTTTGGAGTAGGGGGTTACAGTCTGATTGGGGGGAGAAGATAACAGTTGCATGGGTGTAGGACTAGGATGTGTATGAAGGGAAATTATCGTATGTTGCGGAATCAGGCCCCAGTTCTGCCAAGAATTATTTTTGGATCAAGCTTTATGCGCTTCAGGACCTCCCTATTGGCATATGGTTCGGCATATCAAGTGAGGCACATATAAATATATATATACTGTCTCTAGCGCTGTATCAATAATCTTATGCTTTAGCTAGAGCTTTTAAGATGCTTAGATTTGGCAGAAGTAAAACCCATAAACAAAAATCCATGAACAACAAACCACAGAATCATGGTAGTTGACTCTTGGGATCAGTGCTGATGACTTAAGCAATCTTAGGGTTTATAACAGTTCCATCAAAACAGAGAGACTAGGGGAAGGAGACTAGTGTGTGAACAAGGCAGGCAGGTTTCAGCAGAGGGTACTTAGCTTCGTGTGCTATGTCTGACAGTGAAAAAATATGAAATGGAGGTAAATATTTGCATCTTCCTTTTACCACTGATGCGCTGGTTTTGCCTGAGATAATTTTCTTCATAGTAGCTCGTGTGGGACTGTGTTTGGGATTTGTGCTGGAAACAGTGTCAATAATTCAGTGGTATTTGAATCACTGATGAGGAGGGCTTGCACAGAGTCAAGGTGTTTTGTGCCTGTCACCCATCCTGCGAGTGTGGAGGCTGGGGGTGCACAAATAGCTAGGAGGGGATACAGCTATGACAAATGACCTGAACTGACCCAAGGAATATTCCATACCATATGGCATTGTGCTCTGCATGCTCTATAACTGGGGGAAGACTAAGGAAGTGGAGGATGTTTGAACCTGCCTGCCCGTGGAAAATGGTGAATGATTTCCTTGTTTTGCTTTGCTTGCCTGCGCAGCTTTTGCTTTACCTATTAAATTATATTTATCTCAACCTATGAGTTTTCTTACTTTTGCTCTTCTGATTGATTCTCTCCCTGTTTGGAGGAGTGTGTGAGTGACTGTGTGGGGCTTGGTTGCCAGCTGAGGTTAAACCATGATGATTGAAAGGACAGTGTTTTCATATTAGGCACGTCTGCCATGGGACCCTCCATCAGGGAAAAAGTACTTGAAATTGGACTCCCAGTTTTGAAACATTATTGGACATGCAATGGTATATGTATGCATATGTTTTTCCAGCAAAACAGTTGACTTCATTATAGTTTTCCATACAGCTCACAGGGATAAAATTTCCTTGAGCATGTGAACTGCACAAGATTTTCAGTTATTGACTAATGACTACATGGCTTGCTTTTTCCAAAAACATGAGTCCCTGGAAATTTTAGATTTTCTTTTTCAGTAGTGGACTGTGGTCATCTTAGAGGGTGAGATATGTGTTTTCTGAGTGTCAGTCTTCTCCTTAAAAAGGGCCTTTTTTGTCTAGAAAGTTTGCTTTTGAAGGTAAGGGGTTCCAGAGTGCCTCTGCTGTAAAACTGTGTTTTGATCCCTACCTGCCCCGCTGCTTCCCTGCATTGTACAGCATCTGTCTTTACATCAGGTTAGATAGTGATTGCTCCTTCTAGAGATAAAACCAAAGCCTTCCCTTACAGGAATTGGGAGAAGGTGTGAGCAGATGTGAGCTCCGTGCCATAATGATGTCCTGTGGTGCCAACTTAGTAGTCCTCTGGTGCTTGATGCTCTAGCTGCTCACCTTCCCTGCTCTTTGGTTAATGTGGTTGTTTTTCTTAAATGCTGGACAACTATCAGGACTTTCTGATAACATTTAATTATGGATATATTTTTCTACCCAAGTGCACAGCTAATCCCACCAGATGCCAAATGCAGAATCATGAGCCTGGGTTTAAAGTACAGCAATTCATGTATATTTTGCCCTGCATGCTTTCTTGAGTTTGAGGGATAATTTCTGCTTGTGAGCTGATTTCCATATGTCGTGTAGTGAGGAATACAACATGTAGACGTGTAGCTTACCAGCATTACCATCATTCAAGGGTGTCTTCCATAGATCTGCTGCTGGAAATGAGTAGTCTGTAGAAGAGACAGCAAGCCCACAGCCACGGGTCAAAATAGCTAACATGATTCTGTTGAGCATCTTAGATGAGCTGGTTTGGTGCAGAGGGTTGTGAAATTGCCTGCCATGAAATTATCCCCGTGAGATGGTTGTGGACGGAGAGCAATAGTAAGGAGGGCTCGGCTTGTAACCATTTTGCTGATTGCACAAGGATGACAGGTGTTCTTGGCTCTGGCATGTGCTCTGTGAGGTGCTTAGACAAGTCTTATGTCATCTGGGTACCTACGTGGAAGCTAGGCTATAATCCAGCCTTAAAAAAATAAAACTCAAACATTTAAAAATGGTTCTCTATGGAGATGAAAAGCCTATGAAAGCATGGCCTTCTAGCAAAAGTAGTGGTCCCATTATGAATTCTTGAACTAGCAATCAGTCAGGAAAAGGAAGATGGAAAATTCACCAGACAGAACTGTATTTCACATCTGCTCTTCTGCATAAGTAACTTGGTCTACATGTATCTGTTTCTGAGATGAGTCTAATAATTTGTTTCTGAACTGGGAACGACAGCTTTTTACAGTATTTTTGTGGTTTGGGGTTCTTTTTTTTTTTGGTACATAGCTATAGCATTCTACCTAATTCTGAACTTTTAATGGGACTGGAAAATGGGAAGAAAAATCCATCACAGAATCTAAGGGAAAGGGAGGTAGCACTTTTTACTAGCATTCTGTTACTTCTAAAGCCAAGCTAATTGTGTGTAATTAAACAAACCTACATCACCACACCTGCTGGGTGTAGTGGTTGAGTTGGTGCACACTGTGAAAGCACCGCTGATACTTCCCATCCTGATGGATGTGGTGGCCCTTGGCAAAGTTGCCTGGGAGCAATGCAAGGAGATATTTTATGATCCTCTTTCCCTGTCTGGAAGTAATCTCTGAAGGACTTGAGGACTTTGTAAAGTTGTGTGAACTTTGAGGCTGCAGATCTTGGTGAAGGTCCCAGATTAGGTAGCACTCTCAGTGTCAAAGACTAATGCTACACAAATGCCACAAGGAAGTTCAAGTTCTTCCTTACAGCATGACCCTAAGACTCGAGGGAACCCACCTGGCCAGGTGTTGCACAAAACCTAAAGAAAGGGATAGTGCCCGTACTGGAGGCAGCACAAAGTGTCCTGCTGCAGTGCATTACAGTATAGATAACACTGGAAAGGACCTTGAAGATCATTATAACTCTTCTACTTGGCAACATTGCTTGCTTTGTACTGCTGTTGAACTTTTGCCTAATTTTGCCTAACACAACTGATTTGCGTTAGAGAGTAAGGACTAATGACAGCCATGCAGTTAAACCTGTGTGATTGTAGGCAGTAATAAGGTTCAAAGGTCAATTTGTAATTATGTTAACTTTCTACCTTCCTTGCTAATTTTCTGTTGATTGAGGAAGAATGTGTGGTGTTAAGTGTTGCCCTTCCAGCAAAGCAGGGGCTTATTCGTGGCTGCTCCAGACGTTTCCTAGCTGGGTGTGTACTGTGTTTACAGTTTCTCCACTTTCGTTTACAGACTTGCTCCGTCAGGCATCTAGGGTATGTAAAGATGATCAATGTATATCTACTGATACTTTTGTAACATGGAGCAGTTGTTTCAATTAATCAAGAGGACATCATTCTTCAACAGGGTGGGATAAACCAATAGCAGGAGCAATGCTTTGTTTAGTGGGGGTCTGTGGTCTTGGTATTGAGATTTCAGCAGCTGGCAAGACACTTCATCATTTGGGAAGACCTGCTGGGAGCCACAAATAAATTACATTGTGATATCTTGATGTTGTCTTGCAATGTTTGCACTGTGGTGTTTAGCTCTAGGTGATGGTGTGACATCATGGCAAAAATGATATTGGCATGTGCAGGAGGATGAGCAGATAATTTTATGGTTGTCTCTGTTTTCTGGCTGCAGTAAGAGATTATGGAGTGATGGGACTTCTTTTTTTCTCCTTCCCTGTTAATTTTTCTTGTGACCTTGCTGATCAGTTCTTATTTTACTGACTTTTTAGGATATCAGTCCAATGAAAAATGTATTTCCTGTCTTTTCATATTATGTACTATGATTTTGTTGTGCTTATCTCTATACTGCTCTTGTCAGGTAAGTGTATAGTAAAGGGCCAGTTTCCATTTTTAAACTGAGAAGAAGCCATCTTCATCTAATTAATTTGGCTTTCACCAATCCTCTGAAATCTTGAAATTGATATGGAAATGTCCCTTAATTTGTGTGCTTGGATGAAGGCCAGCAGAGGTTTTCTTGTGTGGGCTGGCTTTGTTTGTTTTCCTCAAAAACTGTGTGTTGCTTTAGGCCAGTTGCTGCTGATACAGTCTTTGGATATAGTGTTTGTAGCTAATTAAAAATCACCTCTAATTGAGAGCTGAATGTTGTGGACTTGAATTTTCCTGCACATTAGTCATATGAGAGGTTGCCTGGAAGAGCAAAGGATGAATCTGCTTCAAGAGGCTTGCAAATATCTGCTTCGTTCAATTTGAAGACATATTTGAAAAGTAGTGACTCATAACATTGCTAAAATATAAGACATTGACGTTTCTTTTAAAAGTATAATGTCTTGTCACTTTATTTCACCAATACCTAATAGCTTAAGACATTATTTTGCACCTCTTATGTATTATATATATGTTATAATGTTATGATTAACAGAACCATTGCCTCCAGATACAGGCAGCAGAAGTATTGAGTTCTGTTGCCCAAGTTTGGCATGGTGTAATCTCCTCGTGCCCCATGATTCATCTCCTGAACCTTTATCGTTTCGTGTCTTTTCTCTTTGAACAACTCAAAGTATGTCACTGATTGAAAAGGATGTTTGAATACTCCAGTGGGAAGTTGCATGTGTACAGTGACTTCACAAAAATAATGATGTGCTGAAGCCTGTGAATTGTGGGGAGATACCTTAGAAGTTGTTGCTGTTCCAGAAACTTCTTATACTTTGGATATGAAAGGAAAAACATACAAAACTTTTTTTAAATGATTTACTACTTTGTGCAGAAGTAGTTGTTGGATCCTACTTGTGTATATTTTTGTACTGACAAATGCTTAGCTTTTCCCTACAAAAAGCCTTGCTCCAAATTGCTTGAGCTTCTGCTGGCTGCTTTTTGATGAGTATGGCATTCTTGCGACTTTACCTTCTACTTTTCTTCCTGAAATAACTAAAGAAAATTATTTGAGCTAGTTGAGTATTTAGAAGAGCATCCCAGTGAGCAGTGTGCCTTCACTCCTGATATCTGCCAAGTCACCGATTTGGGCTGAGCCTCATAGAGTGAGATGCTGCTGCATCTGGAGAGCATCCACTAGGACATGTCTGATGGACCGTAGGCTGGTCTGTGCTGTAGGCGTTTAGTGAATAAACCTGGTGTGGTTGACAGGCTCATCAGCAAGCTTTTATTGCTATCCTGAAGTGTGGTACACAGGAAACAGGCATTGTTCTGGCCTGTTTGTTTAGCTAATTGATATGCAAAATGGTTTATTCTTTTATTCTGTACTCCACTTTTGCTGTGGAATGAGTGTGGATGGCTTTTGTGGTCTTTTGGTTTTATGGTGGAGCTTTTGGAGGGGGACTTGGGTTTTTTTCCTCACCTTTTCTCCCTTTTTATTGTTTGCTTTTTAGGGGAAAAGGAATAGGTAGGTCGGTTTTGGTTTTCTGGTCAAACAGAGATGTCTTTGTCCGTATGGAAACTAATAATTTGAACTGGTCTCTGTCTAATGGAAAGAGGCAGGTACTTTTGAGGCATGATTCCTTTCAGATTTCCATGTCAGATTAATTGCACTCTAAAAAGCTTATTTCTCGTCAGTGACTGTAAAGGAAGCCTAAGGTGCCAAACTCACATAGAGACATTTACATTGCAGATACCTTAAGATGGAGGAGGTGAATCCCACCCCAGGAAATTATACTCTCCTTGACTTGCAATGATTTCCAATTTAAACATGAATCTGTGTGATAAGCTGGTACCTGGCACAGCAAAGCTGACCCAACAGGAACTGCACAGGAGGAATTGAAATGGTCCCTGATCTTCACAGAGCTTGTGCCCTGGAGGAGCTCTCACTTCAAGTGGTGTAAGACACGTACCTTAAATATCACAAAAATAAATGCAAGCATGGTGGCATGTGAGTGCTCCCTCTGATTATATTTTGTGCAGTCCTGTAATTCTGAGTGGGACTCCCATCATGGGCTTTTGTACCTCCATGACATTTTTCCCTCAAGAACACAAAGTAACCTGCAAACCTGAGCCATTTCACCTCTTCTCTCCCATTTTCTCTCAAGGACTGAAATACAGAAGTTTGTGAATGTGCTGAAAAAGCAGATGTTGAGAGATGTGTCTGTCTTGACTCAAGTGGGAAGGCATCCCTTAGGTAGGTGCCCTAGGATGCTGAGGCATTTGGTGGAAGAGGAGCTTCCAAGATTGCAGCCCTAAGATCTTGGTTCCAGGAAAATTAATGATTTATTTAGCAAAGCCGTGTCCTATGATATGAGTAGATTTTACTAGGATCTTCAAGACTAAAAGAAAAAAGTATTTTTCTATCCTTCTTTCTTGAGTCCCTGAGAACTGCAGTTTGGACAGATGTTCCGAAGCAAGTTTTGACAACTTTTCCTCCATCCCCAAATCAACCCTCTCTATTTTGCCATCTGTTTCTGTGGCTGTATGGGGAACCATGCTGGGAAATGAAGCTCTCATTTTAAAATCTCTGTTGGATTTGTAGCTCTTGCTAGGCTGTTTTCACCTGGGATCAGTTTCCTGGCTGTTTTACAGGCTGATTTTTGTGTAGCTGCATGGTAGTAGCACATGCCGCAGGACAGTGCAGAGCTGTTCAAAATGCGTATGAGGTTTCCTCTGGGGTGTTGGAGGCTCTCCCAGCCTTCCTCTGTCCAACTGTAGGTGCTCTGAAGATCAGTCCTCAAAGTGCTGGCCAAATCTATTGCTCTAGGGGACGCTAAACATTACACATATGTATTACACAAGTATATGTGAGTAGGAAGGTGTACATAGAAACAAATGCATATGTACTTAATGCCTTCTTTGCCCCAGTCTTGAATATCAAGACCAGTTGTTCTCAAGACATCCAGCTCCCCAGGCTGGAAGTTGGCAATGGGGAGATGAGTGAAAGCCCCCATAATCCAGAAGATGGTTAGTGACCTGCTATGCCAATTAAACATGCACAAGTCTGTGGGCCCTGATGGGATCTATCCCAGAGTATTGAGGGAGCTGACAAAAGAACTTGCCAAACCACTCAGTCATCTACCAGGGGTCCTGGTTAACTGGAGAAATTCCAACTGACTAGAAATGAGCGAATGTAATGCCCAAATACAAGAAGGGTCAGAAGGATGATCCAGAGTGCTATGAGCCTGTCAGCCTAAACTCTTTTCCAGGCAGGGTTATGGAAGAGATCATCCTGAGTGCCAGTACACGGCACATGCAGGACAACTAAGGCATCAAGTCCAGCCAACATGTATTTATGAAAGGCAGGTACTGCTTGACCAACCTCATCTCGTTCTATGACAAGGTGACCTGCCTGGTGGATAATGGGAGGGCTGTAGATGTGCTCTATCTGGACTTCAGTGTTTGACACCATCTCCCACAGCATCCTTCTAGAAAAACTGGCCTGGATGGGTGGACTCTACAATATTTAAAAACTGGCTGAAGACTGGGCCCAGAGAGTTGTGGTGAATGGAGCTAAATTCAGGTGGCAGCTGGTTGTTAGTGCTGTTCCCCAGGGCTCAATTGTCCAGGGAGGTGGTGGAGTCACCATCCCTGGAGGTGTTTACGAGACATCTGGGTCTGGTGCTGGGTGATGCAGTATAATAGTTTAAGGGTTATTGTGATAGTTCTGGGTGGGTGGTGGACTTGGTGATTTTAAATGTCCCCTCCAACCTTCATGAATTTATGATTACCTCTGTGTGTGTGTGTATATATATATGTATAGTACCTTGCTAAGCAAGGTGTGTTCTGTTCTCTTTCTTCCTGCTTTTTCTAATATACTCCATTAAAGACAAACAGACTCAACCTCAATTTCATGGAAATTAATTTTGCAATTTGTACCAAACTTTAGAGAAAGAAAAGGACAAGAGCAAACTGCACATTCCCCCTTAAAAATGAAGATATATATGCAGAGCACGTGCCCCAGTCCATCAATATTGCAGATATGTACCACTAAATTCACTCACCCTGTTCCTAATTATTTGGTGCTGGTTTCTTCCCCACACTTTTGGTTTTAATTTTTTTAAGCAGGTGACTGAATCCTTGAACAACCTTGACTTTTGAATTGGATGGTGATGGATATTTTTAGGAGTGTACTGTAGCAGTCCCACACTGGTGGCTGAGGGTATTTTTGTTTGTTTGTTTTTTTAACAGCTGGTGTAATTTCTGAGATGCCACTGGATGATTCTGCCCTCATTAGAGGGCTGAAGGAAGATTTCTTTGTTCTTTAGTCTTGATGTAAAATGGCATATGTTCCTTTCTGTAAACAAAAGGAGAGCTGACCGAAGTATTTAAATTCAGAATAACATTATCATCTTACGAAGGAGCATTTAAAACTTTTGTTGTCCTAAATAAGTTTTAAATTAACAATGAAAACAAAGCAGATGTTTCTGACTGTTTACTTCAGTGTGACTTAACGATTATTTGTGCTTTACAGTAATAATTGTCAGATCCAATAAAAACATTGGAAGGAAGTGAGTTAGACTCAGTGAAGGATTTTGTATGACTTGTTACCTTAAAAAAATGAAAAAGGAGAATTATAATTTGAAAGTTTTAACCACCTTTGCTAGAGATGAACAATTCTGACCCAAGATATTGAGAATGTTCTATTCATGGTTACTTGTTAGCCCTTGAGCTTTGGTCCTTTTGCTTCAAGCCATTGATTATGAAGAATATCCATATCTTCCACAGCCTCCTGGAACTATGCTCATGTTTCACTACAGGTTTTTACAATGTGTTTGTGTCTGTTTGAAGCATAGTCCTGTTGATTTGGTCCAGTTGCTGGGGATTTATCAGCGCATCAAGCATCTTTGCTTTCAGAGAAGCATAATGCCCTAACTACAGTGGCCAAGCAAAGTGCTTTTGAACAGATCTCTTCCTGAAAATTTCTTGAGGTCACGAAGACGTGTTCATTTTGAGTAAGACTAATTTGCATTTGAAACCTTTTCAGCCATTTGAAGGCTATAACTCTGTAAAGCTTCTAAGAGTGAGTTAAAAATCTGTCTCTGAGGCTCTCTCGGGCAGCACTTGCCGATAGAGCCATGGTCCAAGAGATTTAAACGTGGTACTTAATGGTATCTTAGTTGAATCTTATTTTTGGTGATTTTCCTAATATTTGCAAATTTTCTTTTGCTGGAGAAAACTAGGTTTCTGGTTAGACATTGTCATACACTAGGGGCTCTAGTCAGTACAACTTAGCATCTGCCTCTCTAAGAGAGAACTGATTGAGCCCAAATGGCATTGGGGCGTGGCATTACGACCAGCCTTTCTTACTAAAGGACACACTTGAATAGACAAGTCAAGCACGGGCTCCTTTCTGAATATCATTCTGTATTTCTGCAAATTTTCCAGTCTCTTATTGTGAAAACCTTAAATAGTTTTTTAAAGTAGGCTTATGTTCCCTCTGGTTTTACAGCAGCTGTTAATATAATCTGTTCATGGAGCTGCTCAGACTTCTGTAGTGTTGTAGTACTGAGTGGATATTTTATTATTACACATTTCTTTAAAGGTTGTGTTTTATTTGTTTGTTTTAAAGCAAGTAAATTTGAAGCTTTGTTAGTAAAAATGGGTCATAGGGGTTGGTTGGCATAGAAATATGAAAGGACAGTCATAGCAAACAAGAATCTTGTTTACAGAGCAAGGAAAAGTTAGAGGATGCACTTCAATAGTTATATCCTGGCTGGACATCAATTTGATTTCTATAAATCAGTAAGGTAGTATTTTAATAGCTTTTTAAAAAAACTCTGCAATTCTGAGAATGTGCAGTCTCTAAAATTCTTACTGCTAGAACAGGCTCAATGTTTTTAATGTATTTGGCCTTTATAGCCAAAACTACTGTTCTTGTGAATAGTGTTTAACACTTGCTCTTTTCTTGCAGTAATTTGTTTTTCATATTTTCACTGTTTTGTTTAAAAACACAATCTTAAAAGGAGTATGATAATTACCAGTTACTAACCTTCTTTTGCCATTAGTTGTGTTGAAAGCTGGCATTAAAAAATGCTGTGAGTGTTAAGAAATGTTTTAATTAGGTCATTAGATCCTATGTGATTTAGTGGTAGCCCAGGAAGAAATGATAACAGGAAGAAGTGTAAACAGGCAGTCTTAATTCAACAAAGCGTTAATACAGATGCACTAATAGGCCTTAACTCCTCTCTTGCAGTTGAGCAGTTGGGTTTGAGCATAAAACAGATTTTCACCTCAAATGGGGAAGGTTCAGCATCTTGACAGAAGTCACTAGTGCAGTGCAGCTGGTGAAGTTGGTGAGTTTTGGCTCTATGGGCACATTTCTGCATTAGCTGGAAATGGTGCTTGTTCTGGTTTAGGTTTTTTGCTACTCTGGCAGCGAGGGAGTTAACAGCTCAGCTCCGGCCTGGGCCTCAGTTTCTGCCATGGCATTCAAGGTTATAGAGACGTCTCTGTGAATAAACATATTTGGGAGAGAAAAAAACCAACTCAGTAGCAAGATGTAGGTGCCGGTTCAGAACCTGTGTGGAGAGGCTGAGAGCCCGAAGGCCTCCNTTAGTTAGTAAATAAATCCTTTTTATTCTTTACTTGTAGTTTGCCTTGCTTTTTTGCCTTTGACCAGTTTCATTTTCTGGTTTTATTTTCCAGATTTTCTCCTCCGGGAGAGGTTGTGGTGAATCTCTGGCATCCAGCCAGGGTCAAACCACGACAGTGGTGCATGTTGGGAACAACTGTGTTGAGACGGCAGCTTTGCTGTGATTTCTTAATTGAGAGTGGTGTTAATCTTGGGGGGGGAGGAGAGGGGAGAAAAAATAGGAGTGAAAAAAAAAGAAGTAGGTATATTAAATTAGTCAATTCTACCTCCAAGTGCAAAAATGACACCTTGTTTCTCATTTGCTTCCTTGAGCTTCAGTGGATGCTTTCACTGTGGCAACATAACTGTGTATTTTTGTCAATATAATTCACTGTGCTGGGAGGAAAAAAGTTCCTAAATGGCCCATTGACTGCCTGCATTTTCGTGTCTTCTCAGTGAATGGCTTGTAGCAGGAAATATTGGGTTAAGTTTCAAAAGTCAAAAAACCCCTGATGGTTTATTAGGGGAATGTTTCTTTGGCCTGCTTTACTAAAGAGAGGAAAAATTTCAACATAGTAGTTTTTAAGTGATGTTTAGTAGCCACAAAATGTCATACCCTCTGCGATTGGATTCTAACACTTTTCTTCTTAGAGCACAATCAATAAGATTAATATTCTATCACATATTCCCTTGCCACCTTTAAAAGGTGATTTGCCAGGAGAGGAAGCTTATTTAATGGTTGTACAGGCCAGTGTGCCCTGTGCCATGCACTCTTGTAACTTTTGAACCTGCTGTTGAATTTGATTATCAGAGGAGGAAAGGTCTTGAATTACATATATTCTTTGCATTCTATGAAAACTGGGGCCCGGGTTTTCATGACCTCAGATTTTGGGGGGTTTTTACAAGTAAAGACTGGTGAGACCTGATCCTCAAGTGATGTATTGGGATAGTGCTTAGAACACCTTCAGTGCAGCTATAGTCTGTTTATACTGTCTGAAAACTGGCTTTAACTGATGGGTTTCTGTGCATTTTTAGGTGAACATAAATTATAGGAATGCTTTACAGTCCAAAGTAATAAAAAATCTGAATTGTCACAATTTCTTTCTCATTGTATCACGAGGCAGATTCCCAAGTAAAGTATGCACATAAACTTTGAGCCCATTGAAATATGCATATATAATTTAATTTGCATATATTAAATTCTTAGTTTCATTAATGATTTAAGATTCTTTTGCAGTTGGAAGTCTCTCACATTTTTTTTCTTGATTGAATTGCCTATTCTATTCATATAAGACTTGGCAATACTGGTTGTGCATTATAGAATAATACTGGTAACTTCATTAGATTTTTTTTATCAACATGATTAATTTATAAGTGGCTGCAGTGTGTTATTAGCCAGAGGTATGTTACAGTGTAAGACTTCACCAGAGTGGAAATTTTAGAGTGTAGATAAAATGGCAATTGCAGGGGATGTAGTTGAGAAAGTGAAAGAAGGAACGAAACTTTGGCATCTTACATCAAAAGAGTATTTTCATATCAGCATTGTTAAAAAGGCAGTAAACTCGATTTGTTGTTTCCTTATAAATGAAAATATTAACTGTTACAACAAATTCAAAGAGCTCTTTCTTCCCTGTTGTGCTACAGCAAAACAAATGCAGACTATTTTAAACAAATTTTGGACAGTAGCTTGCTAAATGAGTGAAAAGCCTTATTTTGCTGCTTTCCCAATGCTGTCTTGGAAGCTGCTGTTGCTCATTGGCTTTATCATGTACTGGAATTGTTTCTTTCTTTTGGAGGATTGCAGGAGATTTTGGTTTGGGTGTTTTTTTGCTTTTGTTTTTTTATGCTAGTTTCCATGCCCATTCCTATTTACCAATTGACATCCTTTTGGCACATTGTAAACGGGTTTTGGCACATTTAAAAGGTTGCTTGATAGGAGTTTGTTGGGATGCCTACTTGTACAGCACCTGCCTTTCCAGAAGAAGGTGGAGAAGACTGCCAGATTCAAGAAGCTCATTGTCTGTTTAGGGCTACTTTATCTATGGAGCACTTGTACCATGGTTTCTAAGCACTAAAGAAAATAATTGAAGAAGCAACCAGCAAGCAGAGTCTGGGAAGTAGCAGCTCTATTCATGGAGAGAGAAGAGGTGCTTGGCAGTGGGAAACTCCTCAAAGGGAAAACAAGAACTGGGGACAAAATGTAAAGCAAAAGGAATGGGTATGGGTGAATCGAGGAGCCTTGTGTGTTTGGTCCAGGCATGTGTAGACTCTTTGATGGAATTTATGATCTCAATATTTATTTCATGGGGTGGATGTATCCTGCTTTTTATTCTATTTCCCTGCCTAATGTGTGTGTTGAAATGGGAAGCAAATCTGAACTGTTGTCTCCAAGAGGTTGTTGATATCAAAACGTGTTGATGGCTTGTAGTTGTCCATGACAGCCCTGATTCTGTAAATCCATGTGTTAGTTCTAGAGGAGAGTGGTCCCATGAAGTTTACATGGGACTTCTCAGGTATTTGAATGTACACATGTAGATGATTGTGCTTGCCTTGGTTCAAGTATGAGATGTTGGTAAGGTCTGGTCTTGAGTTTGACAGACTAGAGGAATGGGCAGACTCCAATAATATGAAATATAACAAGACAAAGTGCTGGGTTTTTCACTTTGGACATAACAACCCCATGCATCGCTATCGACTGGGGGATGAGTGGATGGAGAGTGGTGAAAT
>WEKX01001277.1:5779-15964 GCA_013390025.1 Pitta sordida
CCAGTTTAAGAAAGATGTTGAACTACTTGAGCGTGTCCAGAGGAGGGCGACAAGGATGGCGAAGGGACCGGAGAAAAGTGATATGGGGAGCAAATGTGGGAGCTGGGACTGTTCAGTTTGGAGAAGAGGAGGTTCAGAGGTGACCTCATTGTTGTTTACAACTACCCAAAGGGAAATCGTAGTCCAGTGGGTGTGGCACTCTTCTCTCAGGCTGCCAGCACCGGAACAGGAGGACATGGTCTTAAGCTTTCCCAAGGAAGGTTTAGGCTGGGTGTTAGGAATAGCTTTTTTCAGAGAAAGTGCTTCGTCAGTGGAATGGTCTGCCCAGGGAGGTGATGGAGTCACCATCCCTGGAAGTGTTTAAGAAAAGATTGGATGAGGTACTCATTGGCATGGTCTAGATAATGGGATGATGGGATGGGGAATTAGGTCATTAAATTAAAAAAAAAATTTAAAAATGATGATGACATGACCCTAAGATTGGTACATGGGTTTTGGGCTCGGTCCCTATATGGGCATTCACTTAGGAGTTGGACTCGATGATCCCTGTGGGTCCCTTCCAACTCAGAATATTCTGTGATTCTGTGAATTTATTGTGGCAGTACCATCAAATCAGAGTCAAAAAGTATAAAGAAATCCCCACGTATGTGTTACATTTTAAACCATCCAGCAAACAAACAGTAGTGGAAAGAAGAAAAGATAGAAATATATGAGTGATACCACCTCCACATGCTTTCTGATTTTCTAGAAAGTGAAAACACTAAGAAGCATAAAAGAGAAACAAGAAAATTTTTCTCCCACAAAATGAATACCTTTCAAAGACAAGTGACAAGACATAAAACAGCATTCATAAAAGCAATGAATTGCCTAACTCTACAGGAATTCATCATCATCATGCAGCTGATAAGCGAATTTGCTGTTGTTGATCATCTACAGTAATTTCTTTCAAAACATCAAATAATTCATAGGTGTATGATAACTTCTATGGGTGTTTTCATCCACTGACAAATAAGGGGAAAATTTCTTGAAAGGCATAAGGAAAGGATGTGGTAATTTACACCTGTATGTCTTCTTCAGTAGTACTCTTACCTTTGAAAACTAACATAAAATCCTATGCAATCAATGGAAAGGCTCCAATTTCAATGGGATTTAGAGCATAGGCTGAAGGAACTTTTTCAGCATGGCTAAGATGCTTTCACTTAGAGGACAGGAGGTAGTAGTAGAAATAGTATAAGTATTTTTTTGAGTATATATGAAATTATGTTGCTATTATCACCCATGTATACAGACAAGCCCCACATATTTGCGATTCACATGTTTGAGTATCCAGTTAATCATGGTTGAATTTTCTGTGAGTTGTGACACCGTACGTATGCGCATAATATCCCAGACCCTGGATTTTGTGGCTGGGAAGCTTCCTTTAATGAGGCGCTACAGTGCGAACCATGCTCCCAGGACTGCCCCTCCAGACCTTATTAGTGGAGGGTGCATGGTTATGGGCAGGGAGTAGTTGAATATTTATGGGTTTGGTATCTTCATGGATTTCATAACTTCCAGGACCTGCCCAGACCCGACTCCCAGTGAATTCTGGGGAATTACCATACAACACAGTGTTCAAGTATACACTTTGTTCCTTGAAGTTCTTTACAATGTGTTAGAAGAAGAACAATTGAAGCAGCAGTTGAAAAGACAACATTTCAGTATAAATTACTCCATTGCTTTTCACTAGCTAAAGAAACAAAATAAATCTGAGATATCGTATTTATTAGTATGATTAGAGGTGATGTGCTGACAAGATGACTGTTGAAGAACAAGAAAGAACAATTTATTGAGGAGGGATATTTCTTCATCCAAACCTAATGCACAAATACATTGATATTTTTCTTTATTTAGAAGTAGAACAGTCTGCAGAAACAGTAACAGTCACATTCCTGGAGTTATTTCAGTAATGCTGGATACAAATTTCCAGGATGAAGTCTAATATTGCCATATGATATCGTACTCAGGATCTTGCTCTTCTCTGAAAAAAGTGCACATCCTTAAAACTATTTACTACCTTACAACTTGTGACATCATTGTGGACGTTAAAGAAGACAGTGTCTCAGTAGTACACTGCAAACACTTGAAGACTAAGGAAAAAAGAAAAAAGCAAATGCAAAGCAATAACGCTGCGTATACCAAGTCTTAGCAGTCTAACAAATGTGCTGGTTCTCCTCTTTCGCATAAAAATTCATAGATATTTTTTGCTTCAGGGAATTGCTCTCCTTTGTAGACACGTTATTTTGCCTTTTGCTCATTACATGATAATACTAAAATTTCTTGTCAATGTTCTATCTCTCCATAATAATATTCTGGGAGAGCTAATTCTATTTTAGAGACCGATCTATATGATAGAAGGACTAACTTCTCTGAGGCCTCAGTTTCTCTGCTGAGTGTCACTGAGCCACACATGAACAGTAAATGTGCACATGAATACTTCTACAATTCCTTCTGTGAAATCAGGTCCATTTCTGCCTTGCCATGACATTGAGACATCCTGACTGGCAAGACTTCTGATACTGTTATTGAATGTCCTCAACTGTACAGATTTTTGGAGTTGTCTCTGAGTAATAGAGAAGAAAATTAAATAGAAGAGGCTACTCTGAGTTTATGCATTGAACTATGCAAGAGGTACAGAACATGTGCAAGTTCAGTGAAGTTCAGTTTAAAGAGTGGCTGTGGTATCTTACATTTCTACAACATAGCGAAGTGATTCGTAAGATACAATATGACACATCATCAGACAATAAACTTCTTACTTAATCATTGTTATATATACAGTCATGCCTCGGTGCATTGCGACTTCTCCATTGCAACCTCACTGGTTCACAAGAAATTTTCCCCATGAATCTGCCTCAGTGATTCATGGAATTTCCTGGTTGATGCATGCACAGTGCCTCTGCTTTGCTAAGGGGCAGCGCTGGCGCTCCCTGTGGGGTGGGACTGGCCTTGCCCCAGGGGCAGTGTGTGTGGTGCCTCCTCCTCGCCATGACGTTTATAGTCTGGCGGTACAGTGCCACAGTCCCTGCCCCGCTCCTGTGTGTCCCCATGCCTGGTCCCTACCACAGAAGGCTTATGCTGTGATATGCCTCGGGCAGTAGCTGAGACCCAGCACAGCACTGCCACAAGTCACATCGTTCCCTATTACTCTAAACCCAGGCAGGGGACTGACCCCCACTGGATGCATGTTACTGTTTCCATGGCTACAGGTGGGGAAGGTGATGTGGTCTGTGCCTGGGGACTGTGTGCCTGATGCCCCTGGTGATGACTTAGCCCCAGGGAAAGTGCCCCATGAAAGTGGGGCTGGACTGGCTGCACTGGCTGTAGGGCAGGCGCTGTGTGGTGGGATGGGGCAGTGGTGGGATGTGCCCATGCTGACGCTGCAGCTGCTGCACCAGGAGGAGGCTTCTGTTCCCCTGTGTCCTCCCCCCTCTGCAGCAGGGGGAAGAGGTGTTCTGCTGGATCCATAAGGGCAGTGCTGTTGCTCCTGCACTAGGGACCAGTGTGTGTATGTATCTAGCTACCACAGTTAAAGGGAAAGAGACTCCGACACCACCCTCCACCATAAGGAGCCCCAGTTGTTGCAGTGTCACAAAGTTAAGGCTTCTCAGGCTCCAAGAGAGCCGTCTAGAACCTGGGGACACCCCTTACCCACTGTGGCCTCGGAGCTTCCCCACCGCGGAGGCAGTGCAAGCATGTGTTGTGGCAGCAGCCCCACGGTGGCTGTGGAAGGAACAGCGTGGCCGAAGAGAAGCCCAGGGATTCTCTGGAGATCTCTCCAGACAGAAGGGGCTCAGAAACACTTCCCTTTGCTCCGCTGTGCTATGAGAGCCCATGGGGAGGAGACAAAAACACTCCCCAGTGGTCTGGAGCGGCTGAAGCTGGAACGATGAGTGTGGCCTCTATGCATAGTAATGACCTGCACATGTTTGCAAATTAGACAGTTCACGAGACCCTCGGGAGATCCATTCCTCACAGACTTGGAGATATGCCTGTATATATAGGACCAGACTGGTATACAATACTGTTATATAGTGGTAAGATAATATTCCTTCAAAACTGGCGTGAAGCTCCACAACTCATTTGGAACTTTATGTCAACACTTGACATGTCAACATCTGAGGATGTTCGCATTACAGGGTGCTCGTAAACTCCCATCTAAGTCATGATTCCTGATGAAGGCTTTTTCCATAATCAGCTCCAAAAGAGGCTGACTATTCTCCAGGAACGAATTTTATCCTTTCATGTAAGAAACTCACTCAAAGTCTCAACATCTCTCACATTCCAGTTAGATTCTTAGAGAAAGGCAGAAACAGTGATAAACAGTGTCAAAAATGTGACACAGAACAACAAAAGAGACAGGATTTGATTCCTTGTGAACATGAGACCAGAAGAGAGAGGAAGCTGATATAACCAAATGTTTTTGTCGCAGGAATTTGTATCCTCAGGCTCCCTCTGATTCATAGGGCATAAACCAAAACATCATACAACTATTGTTGCTAATCTGAATTAAAACCAGAAGCATAAAAAAAGGGAAATATTTCCTCTTTAGAAATTAGCACTGTTGTGACATAATAATATAAATATAAAAAACCTTCAAAGTCTTCCTCTTCTACTTTACCAATACTAGCCTTTGAGAACTACAAATTTAAATTACTTACCCGTGAGAACAAAGGAATGATATATGACAACCTTGTACTTCAAAACCAGTATCCAAAATCAAGTTATAAGAGATTATATCTTTGTTCTAATCTAATATAATCAGAAGTGTGATATATTTTCTTTTGATGAAGAATCTTATAAGGGTGAAAAAACACCAAAAACCTCAATGTGGAGAAAGCACAGTAAAGAACAAATCACTCTATACAGCTTTTCACTTTCTTAGCAGCTTGAGAGATTAGTAGTTTCTTCTGCAGCTCATGCATTACTATTCCTAGCTATCTAGAAATGAACAATTGTAGACTCAACTCATTCTTTACTACATAAATATTATACAAAGAGAATGTAAATGAGGTGGATTTCTTCATTTGGTTTGGTTTGTTTTTTTCTTCATTAAAATATTACAGACTTGATAACATCATGATGAGAAATATTTTTGTGTCTGTGCATTTTCATATTCAGATCACTGAAACAGTTTAATATACTCTAATTAAAAGATGGGAAATGAGAGACTTAAATTATGTTAAATTTTGTGGAGGTTACAAGGATTTGAAAAGTCTTGTCATATCTACATTACATAGAAAATCTAATAATATATCCTTCCATACCCAGACTCACCGAGGACAGAAACTGCCCAGCTAATCGGCAGCTAAGAACTGAGAAGGAGCATTGTGTTGCCAGTAGCTTTTCATGGTAAATGAACATCAGAGACAAAAGTTATTACAAGAACATTTTAGTGCAAAGAACTATTCTAACATATACAGTAGACACTGTTGTGCTAGTAGCATACATGGCACATGCAAACCTTGGTGAGAAAAGGCTCGTTGGGTGCATAATACAGTTCAATTATGTCTCCTCTTGAAACAGACAACTTCGTCCTGTCAGCAAAATGAGAGAAATTTGAGCTTGATAGAATAAGCTGGTACAGAGATGAGATTGCCATTGATTAATTTGTTACTGGAATCAACACCATAAAGCTGTATTTAATTGATCTGAATTTTGGGGTCAGGGAGATAAAGCGGTTTCTCATTCAGTAAAATAAAAAAAGATACCTAAGTTCTCATAGATACAATTATTTTATTTTCTTCTAAATATCTTTTATTCCATACAAGTGATTCCTAGAATACCTTTTTTTGAAAGTCAACACTTCCATTGAAGTTGTTTCAAGAAAAAGAAACTCTTAAGTTTTGCACACTTTTATTTAGCTTTTCACAGAATCACAGAATATTATGAGTTGGAAGGGACCTACAAGGATCATCTAGTCCAACTTACCATCTAACACCCATACAGAGACCGAGAGCACATCCCAGAGCGTAACACCAACCTACATCCCTCACAGTCTAGCATGCCACTCCGAGCCGGAAGGGGCCCAGNCATACTGTTAGAGCCTGCCCATCTCTCCAGCCTGTCAAGGTCCCTCTGGAGGGCCTTCCTACCCTCCGGCAGTTCAACATTTGCCCCCGAAATATACAAGAAGGTATTCAGATATTCTATTGAAGATTAGTCGTATCAAAGAAGAAATTTACTTTTAATTAATTTGGAAAGATAGGAGTAGAAATCTGATTAAGAACTTCCAAGGAAGATAAAATTTTTAACATTATTTCAGAAGAGAAGCCTTTAAAGATTTACACACTCTCAGGTTAGGCTGGGTGTCCGAGACTTTCCTCCAAGTATGGAGAGACCAGGTCTACCCACTTGGAGAGGCACCAGCACAGTAGCAGGGGCGACTCCTCGCACCAGCATCCCCGGCTGAGTGGAAAAGGGTTTTTTCCTGGTGTGGGGTGGCTGCAGGCACTGGGAAGGGCCAACACAAACACTGACACACAGCAGGGTGCAGGAGAGCAATTTTTAGGGAATAGAGGGCACAAAGAAAATATTCACTCTGTTACAACAGCTTGGGACTTTCCACGGTAACCATGGTAATATGACCTTGAGTCCAGCTGAAGAAAGAAACTAGCAGAGATAAATGGGAAGAAAGGAATGTTGGAAAGTGCCGGTGGTGTGCTCCTGGGGGATCTCTCCAATCAAGCATTAATAACGCGCGTGCAGTTAGTCTAGAAGCCAGTGTTAGAATAGAATTAGACTCATGTGGAGCATGTACGGAAGTAGAAAGGGGACAAAGGGGATAATTTGTTTACAATAAACTGAGCATTCACCATACTTCTATGAAGATTCATAAATGACTTCGGCCTGACTTTTACTTCAGCAGGGTGCTGCCGAAACAGCACCAGAGTGTGCCAGGCTGAGTTGGGCTGTGTGAGAGAGTGGTGCAAATTTGTGTATTAATGAGCTGCCTATCAATATGGATGGAGGGCTTTGCGGGGATGGGGGACAAGACCTATGATACAGTGAAAGTCCAATGATACAGTGAAAGTTGAAGCCCACCTGTACACCAAAGCAGGAAAGTCAGGGAAAATAGCAGCTTTCCTACAGCCTAACTATTGAATTGCTCTTAGTATCTATCACAGAAATAAGTTGACTGGTAAACACTAAAAATCTGTTCCTATTGTGCACTAATTTGTACCTTTGCAACAATGAAGATGAAAACTGGAGCTTACTAGACTGTAATTCCTATCTCATAAGTAGAACTTAGTCAGGTCACTAATGAAGTATCAAATCTGTGTGTTAACCGTAGGCTTTCTGCTTCAGCAGCTATTTTAAATCTAAGTATGTAAATTTATAACTGTGTGTACCTACTTTCTGAATTATGCCCTTTGAAGGCATAAGTATTGTGATTATATACATACATACATACTTGCATATATATATATATATATATGTGTATATATATACACAGTGAATCCCCGCTGCATTGTGACCTCTGCATTACGACCCCAGGCATTTGTGAGAAAAATTTCTCACAGTTTTTCTTCAACCGTTCGTGAGTTTCCCGGGCTGATGCATGCGCAGTGCCTCTGCTCTGCCAAGAGGCAGTGCCAGAGCTCCCTGTGGGGCAGTGCCAGCCTGGCCCCACGGGGAGGGCCAGGAGTCACACTGTCCTGTTATTCCAAGCGCAGCTGGGGACTGAGCTCCCCCGGGTGTGTGTTACTGTTTCCATGGCTACAGGCAGGGAGGAGAAGTGCCCCAGGAAAGTGGGGCTGGCTGCGGCGGCCAGTGGGACACGTTCACTCCGCTGTTGCAGATGAACCCTGCCACGCTGCGTGGTACTGTTAGACCAGTGCACAGCGGGCATGAGAACCAGGGCTGGGGAGGGGGCAGGAGCAGCGGTGCGGGGTTTGGGCTGTGAGCATGTGCGGTCAGCAGCTGCGGAAGTGGCAGCACAGCCGAAGAGAAATCTAGGGATTGTCGGGGGCTTCTCCCCAGGCAGAGAGGGCACAGAAACATTTCCCTTTCCTCCACTGTACTGCAAGAGCCCATGGGGAGGAGTTGAAGAGGCTCCCCAGTGCTCCTGATTGGCTGGGAGTGGAGCAAAGAGCGTGGCCTGCATGCATATTAATAACCTGCTAGTATTTGCGAGTTTGACATTCTGTGAGACCTTTGACATGACCCGTTTCTCGCAAATGCGAGGGTATAACTGTATTCTGGTTCTAGCCACTTAAAATTTCATGGAATATAAAGAATTTTCTATGATCTCATAAGTTTGGTGACTGCTCATTACTGTTAACGTGGATTTATTCATACACACAGTTTCCTAGTTATGATGCTTCTCTTGACATGATAAAAAGTGAAAGTTAAGTTCAGATGTTCAAGAAACAGATGTCATATTTCATACAGGTTTTTCAGACTCAGAATTCACAAATTCTCTTAGCTACTGTGCCATATAACAGAATCATATTGTAGAAAACGTGTCATTTTTTTTTACTAGTTGTGTTAAACTGTTGAAAGATCGGGTCTAAAAGAGAGGGTGTTGTAGTTCCTGTACATTTGTATAATAAATGTTTAAGTACAGTTATACCCTGTTATTTATGAGGGACAGGTCATGCCAGAAGCCTCGCAGAACGTCAAACTCGCAAAGATGTGCAGGTCATTAATATGCATGCAGGCCACGTTCTTCGCTTCACCCCCCAACACTCCAGAGTGCTGTGAAAACTTTTCCACTCCTTCCCATGGTCTCTCTCAGCACAGCGGGGCAAAGGGAAGTGTTTCTGAGCATCTGCTGTGACTGCACATGCTTGCAGCCCAAATCCCGTGCCACTGCTCCCCTCCCATCCCCCCACCCCTGCCCCAGTGCTCGCACCAACCCAGCACCACGCTGGCCCCGGGTGCCTCGCGCCGGCCCCATGTGTGCTCACCCTGCCTCCGTGGTGGGGAAAGGGTGTCCCTGAGCTCTGGTCAGCATCCTTGGAACCTGGAAAAACCTTAACTTTGCAACACTGCGACACCCCGTGCCACTTATGGCAGGGGAGGGCATTGGTATCGGAGTTTCTTTCCCTTTAACATCCACTGGCCCTGGCAGAGGCAGGACTGCCCGGACTTTGAGTAACAAGGAATGACATATCTTGAGGTAGTGCTGCGCTGGGTCTCAGCGGAGTACTCAAGAGACACATAGGACCAGGACAGGGATCAGGGCACAGTGCTGCAGGGCTCTAAACGCCACTGTGAGCTGGAGAAACTGCGCACCCTCCCCGCGCGCCAGGGTGCCAGCCCCGCTCCACCTACAGGGAGAGCCGGCACTGCCCTTCGGTGAAGCAGAGGCACCATGTATGTGTCGGCCCGGAAACCTCACAGGTCCCTGAAACTGAATTGTGAAATATTTTCCTCGCAAATGCATGGGGTCGTAATGGAGAAGTTGCAATGCAGTCGGGACATTCTGTAGTTTGTGATAATAACAAAACTAATCCACAAATTCAGAGCACTTGCTGGTTTGTCAGCTATAATTTGTACTATACATGGATCAGAATTAAATAGAAAGAAATCAAGACAGAGAAAGGAAAGAAAATATGTACAACACAATAAAAAGTAAAAATAGGCACATTCTATTTCTCTCGTTACTACTAAGGAACAATTGTCTTTTAAAACACAATTTTCCAGTTTCCTTTAGGAAAGTGACAAATCTCCCAAGAACTTCAATGGCACTTCCTGACAAGATTCCCTATGATTTTACTAAACATCTGGCCTCTCTGTTATGGAATTGTTCTTTTCTCTTCATGCTGACCTCCAAGTTCAACTGCCTCTGACATGAGCAGCAGGAGAGCGCAGGAAGCTCAGTACTGTGTGAAAAGAAAACTGTGAAGCTGGAAGTTGAATATAAAGTCATTATCAGGGCAAATGGAAACAGTGGAGAGTGGCTCAGCATACAACCTAGGAGAAAAACACTACATAGATGCAGAATGGTGCCAACTGTGCTATTTATTCATCAGTCTTCTAATGCATAGAAAGTGCAAAATGCCATTACAAAGCCTTATTTTCTGTATTCTCTTGTGTGATTATGCTTACATTTAGTAACAGGGCCCAACAAAATAAAGACTGGAGGAGGCAGGGACTTCGGATTAAGTCAAAGAATGTAAGGCTAATCAAAGTCAGGCT
>WEKX01001278.1:0-11283 GCA_013390025.1 Pitta sordida
TGATTCTGTGATTCTGTGAAATATCTATATGCTAAAACTACCTTTGAATAGTTAGCGAACTCCAAGCTCCTAATTGTTTAACAACATTTAAGAGGAGGCAAGTAAAAGCTACATTCTTGATTGATCTAGCTAGTTTTCTCTAGCTACTGGACTGTAAGAGAAACTGCTGGTTAAAAGCAGTCTTGGTCATGTTTCTCTACAGCCATAGTACTACTTACCATTGAACCATATTGGCTTAACTTGGCTTAACTTGGCTATATTTTTGGTAACAGAAAGTTTAGACTGACTTAGTGCACAGGGCCTACAGAGATTTTCTGTTATGCAGGGTAAGGTTGCTGGTTCCTGTAAAAATGTTCTCTGATGAATAAAAGCATTTGCAGCATAAGCTGCAATAAAAAGCATTTCATAGATCATTTCTTTTACATAAACAACATGTACAACAGTCTAGTGCTTACTAAATGATATTTTAAACATTGAAAGTATCCTGAAATTATTGCCATTATTAGTAGGACTGAGGAAAACACATTTCCATAGATCTTTTTCTTTCACATCAGAAAAAAATAAAGAGAGTGTTATGAAGAAGAGGAAATTTCAAACACGTAGAAGTGATTAAGAAAAATCATAAAGTTTCAGTATAAGTTAATATAATTTCCACGCATCTGTGTTGCATAAGTGGAACAGAGATAATACAGTATGATTTATGTAGCTCATGTGGGAAAAATATTTTTTTTGATCGATGATAGCTTGTTAAAACATTTCTATTTGCACTTACTGTTCATATGTCAGTTGTGTTATATGTTCTTGTTGATTTTCCTAGGGTTTTTTACTGTGCCAAATTTAACTTTTCTGAATATCACAGTATTTCCAGAAAACATCTGTTGGAATTTTTTGCTGAATTTTTTAAACAGGCAGTGAGAGAAAACTTTCATTTTCTGCAAAACATTTTTGAGTAACTGTGTGCCTTATATGACAGTAACTACGAATAACAAGTAGGAGAACATTTTCCTTACTTGTGACTGATAATTACCTTTGACTATGCAAATTATTTAACAAAATTTGGAGGAAAAGAAAGAATTGCTAAATAAATACAAGTAATAAACTTATGAAGATGCTAAAACTGGCAAAAAAAAAAAAAAAATTAGTTGGTCACTCACCCAGGATTTGTCAGGGGAAGAAAATAAGAGTAATACAATGACATGGCTAATTGATGCATTCTTTAGGGAATACTAGAATATCATTGCCTTGTCTTTTCTAGTCCATTACACTTGTAAGAAATATAAATTTTACAGTATGCAGTGAAGACTTGGCAGGTGTGCTAGCACTTCCTCTCAAAAAGCCAGCCCTGCAGAAGTCTGATGGTTCTCTTCCCTGTGGCTTTAGTGCCACCTTCAGGAACAAAAAATGAGCTTTCTGATGTACCAGTGCTTGGCTTCTTTTTATCTGAATCTTGAAATTGTGGTTTCATGTGATAACTATTCAGTCAATGACATTGCTACAGCATTTTTAGGCTTATTTAAGAGTCAGGTGATACAACTGCTCAGACCACTTTCCAAACAAAGGATTGTAAGCATTGTAAGAACTGTAGGATGCTTTGTAATTATGTAAAATGCAATAGCTCTTAATCAGATTGATGCAAAAAGTTACAGTACCAAAAAACATTTTCAATTTTGTTACCATGTTCAGAGAAAAAACAAAGCCTGATTTTGAATACTTTAGCTCTGTAAATACAGTTCTGCAAAATTACCAAGCTGCCAGGAGTACTAAACAGGTATATGCAAACAGCAGAATGTGAAAAATTAATAGTCATGCCTATGTATTTTCTTTCTTGTTTATTTTCACAATAATCTGCCTTGTTTTTTGAGTTTTTTGAGTTATTGCATAAATATCATGTTGGTAGCTTTCCTTAATTAACTAATGGGAATACGGGCAAATAGATGATGGTTTAGGTGTCATTTAGCTGTTTGGGTAATATTCCCACTAAGAACATAAATAAATACCTGTGATCTGTGCTATTTTGATCTTTCTTCAGGACCAAGTACTTCTTCTCCCTTGTAAGTGTCTGTTTTTCCTGGGAAAGAATGCCTACAAATCCTTTATTTTCAGCTGCTCAAAGATTAGGCACTAGGAGTTCATAAGTCACAAGGAGGAAGGACAGCTTTCATTGCATTTCCCTGAATGGCGGAAAGAGGGAAGCTGGGAAAATGTTCAGAAAATACAAGTAACTAGTTTAGAGTCCCCACTGCTCAACACAATCAAGTCCTCTTTTAACCTCACCTTCACTCCTTTACCTTCCCTTGCAAAAGATGCAAGGACATTTTTCCTCATTCCCCAAGCAGCTCCTGGGGAACTACATATATAAGAGCTGTCTTAGGCAGTCTTAGGCAAGTCTTGTCTTAGGCAAGAGGATACATACTCCAACTCCATGCACACTTCAGTTCATATTCCTAATATATCACTTTAATACTAAAGCAAGATGTTAGACATTTGGTATGTGTGGATGGTATAAGTGCAGTCCATCCTGTCTCTTCCAATGAAGAGACTCCATCTAGGGTACCAGCAACAAAACAACAGTATTGATCCAGTGAGTGGTCTAAGATACTATACCCTTGCTTTTTGAGATAAGAATGTAACTTGTAATTCAGAAGGACTGCTATGCTAATTCCATCAATGTTCTGCTCCTAGGTCAGAGATTAGGTCAGGCAGAGCTAGCACATCTCTGACATGTGAAAAATGGAGATTTTCTCAAACCCTTTGTATTTGGTTAGTTTGACAGTGCCCCAAGAAAGCCAAGACCAGTCTGCCAGCATCCCATAATAGGGACACTTCACGGAGCAGTCCAGTAGACTGGAGTGTGGTTCAACTGATTTGTTCAGAGTCACATGCCAACAGAGAGACCCCCTTTCTGGACTACCATGCATTTACCCACTGCCAGTGACTGCTAGCACCCTTGAAGGTCTCTTATTAACAGTTTACAGAATAACACTCTTTATTAATAAAAGCATATTTCAATGAATGCTGGGTATAGTATCTGACTGTAGAAATGTATTCAAAACAATATGCAGACAAGTTCTAAACCCCAATGAGAGCTAGCTTGATATAATCATTCAGCACATACTGTTATTACCCAACAGGCATCCCTATGAAGGAAAAGACAAGTTCAGCCCACCAAATGATCCCAGAAGTTACAGTGGAGTCTTCCCTAACCAGTACTCTTTCTTAACTCACTTTTATACTTTCTTTAAGTGGAGCTGAGGGGTGGTCGTGCCTTGCAGGTGGGTAACGTTAGTATAATATCTAAGATAAACTTGGTTTGGGGATATGCATCAATCCAAGGAGAATGATTGCTGATTCCACAGCAGAATATGTTCCTTTCTCTGCCTTGGTTTCCAGTTGCTGCTATCAGTTATCAGCTGCTATTAGTATTCAGCTAAACAGTATCACTGAGTTCCTTCCTCTGCAACAGTTTCAACAGAGCCTGGCTATGATGTCTCCACTCCACTCCACCCTCTGTTCCACCCCCCATTTAGTCCCTTACATTGCATTACGTGTGGGAAGTAGAGTGTGCTGACCATGTTGCATCCAGGAAATAGCAACCATATTTCCCCCTATAATTTCTGCATCTTTAATTTTAGTCCCTGCCTTTTTTCTGCAATCTCATCTTTGGCAACTGAACCTTCTCAGAGTCAAAATGGTAGTTAACAGTTTTGCATCCAAAGAGGGAAAGGGATGTTTGGTAGGTGTGTTGGAGATGTAGCATTCCACCATTAGCAAAATGATACCTTTCCCTGCTCTTAGAGGATTTTACCACCCCTTCAGAAATGACTCCGATAGTTTGATTTGCACCAATAGCTATTCTCTCAAGAACTCATTTCTCCACTTCTTAGTCACGACTCAGACTTGTATTGAAACCTTTGCTGTGATTGGTACACAATAATGGGTGTACTGAAGCACCTTTTCAATCATGTCTTTGAAAATGAACACTTTGGCTCACAACTCTAGGCAGGGCAGAGGAATCTGATCACACATTTCCAGATTAGAAATGAACAGCAACTGCCAGTGAGTGGGAAACATCACTATCCATACAATGCATCAAAATTATTATTTCACTTATATACCCCTACTTGATTTCTTTGACTAGGCTAGAAATCTCTATGCCCTGACTCAAAGCAGTATTGTTCTTTAGGCTGGTATTCTCGGGAAGTTATTCTCCCCCTGTACTCAACACTGGTTAGGCCACACCTTGAATACTGTGTNCCCATATTGTACTGGCAGCTTAACTAAGAACCTTAGCGTGCTCAGGCAGCCAAAAAAGCCAATGGCATCCTGGCCTGCATCCGGAATAGTGTTGCCAGTTGGACTAGGGAAGTTATTCTCCCTCTGTACTCAGCACTGGTGTGGTGGTTTCACCCTGGCTGGATGCCAGAGACTCACCAACACGTGCTCTCACTTCGTTCCACCCCATCCCCCTCCCCCTCCTCCTCTCGATACAAACAGGGGAGAGAGGAAAAAAACTGAAGGGTTTTGCTATGGCAGGAATGAGGACTACTAGAAATCTTTTACTGTCACAGGCAAAACAAACTCCAAGGTGGGGATGTAAAGAATTTATTTCTAACAAGATCAGAGCTTAACGTGAGAAGTATCGTCTTTAAGGCAACCTTCTCCCCCACCCCTCTGTCTCTTACAACAGGTACCACATTCCCCCTTCCTCCAGTAGGCAGGGGGGGAAAGGAGTAGGGGAAAACCAGGCAGCTGGTGTTGCTCTGACGTTACTCAGGGGAGGAGATCATTTGCCCTGCATTCCATGGGGTCGCTCCCACGGAAAAAAGTCTTTCACAACCCTCTCCAGTGTGAATCCATCCCAGGGGCAGCAGCTCTTCCAAACACTGCTGCCTGTGGGTCACTCCATAGGGTGCAGACCTTCCGTATAGGCTGCTCCAGCATGGGTCCCATCCTAAGGCACAGATCCTACCAGGAGAAGCTCTGCTCCAGTGTGGACTCTCCCCTCCACGGGCCACAGGTCTCTCCCTGGACCCTGCTCTGATGTGGGTTCCAAAGTGCTGCAGCCTCCCTGCAGCATGGGCTCCTCCACAGGCTACAAGTGGATCTCTGCATCCCTGAGAGCTTTCCATGGGCTGCAGGGGGACAGCTGCTTCATCATGGTCATCACCAAGGGCTGCAAGGAGACACCTGGAACACGTCCTCCCCCTCCTTTGGCCCTGGCCTTGGTGCCTTAATTTGCTGTTACGACTTCTCACTGGTCTTCTCTGGCAGCCATGATTGTCTTCTTCCTCCTCACTTTCTTTTTTTCCTTCTTAAATATGTTATCACAGAGGCATCTCTATCTCTCCTGATTGGCCCCGGCCTTGACCAGCAGCAGGTCCAGCCAGGATCTGGCTGGCATTGGCTCTGGCAGCTATGACGGAGGCTTCCAGCAACTTCTTGAAGAAAACCTCCCCCATAGCTCCCCCACTGGCAGAAACCTAGCCACAGAAAAACCCAGTACATTCCACCCCTTGCCTCTATGAATCACATATTTAAGAATTATCATTAAATTCCACATTCATTTTATAATACTAATTTACATCATCACATGCCCTAATCATAACCCAACCTCCCCATAGAAAAGAGGAAAAGACAAAGACAGAATCCAAAACCTAAAACATCATCACAGCACAAAATGCGTACACCAAATACAGCTGATTAGGCCATATCTTGAATACTGTGTCCAGTTTGGGGTTCCTCAGTTTAAGAAGGATGTTGAGATCCTTGAATATGTCCAGAGAAGAGCAACAAGGATGGTGAAGAGGCTGTAACATGAGCCCTATGAGGAGTGACTATGAGGAGTAAACTGGGATTTTTTAGCCTGGAGAAGAGGAGGTGGAAGGGAGACCATACCGCTCTCTACAACTACATAAAAGGAGGTTGTACCCAGGTGAGGGTCAGTCTCTTCTCTCATGCTACCAGTGACAGAACGAGGGGACATAGTCTTAAGCTGTGTCAGGGGAGATTTAGACTAGACATTACACGAAGAGAGTGAACTCTCAGTGGAATGGGCTGCCCAAGGAGGTGGTGGAGTCACCGTTCCTAGAGGTGTTTAAGAAAAGACTGGATGATGTACTTAGTGGCATGATCTAGATAACAGGATAGTGTGTTGGTAACAGGATGGTAATAGGTTAGGTAATAGGTGATAGGTTGGACTTGATGATCTCTATGGTCTTTTCCAACCTTACTGATTCTGTGATTCTGTGAAGAAGAAACTAACAAAAATGTTCTTGTTCAAGAAATAGAAGAATGAATAAGTAAGTCCCAAACAGATTTATATTCACAGTATCGATTTAGTTTTGAAATCTTGTTGCTTTTGTCAGAGTAAAATTTCCCATATTCAACCATGATGCAAGAATGGAGTTGCAAGCTTGGTTTGGATTTTCAACTGGAAGAATCTTTTTATTTTTACTATTAAACCATTTAAATTCCACCAGTCATACTAAATGCCAGAAGCCATTTCTCATGTTTATAGAAAACAGTAAGTCAGAGACAGAGTTATACTATTAGAAGAGAGGAAGGATATTTTAAGAAAAGAGCATGTGAAATTTAAACAGCAAAAGAAGTGCCAGGAAAACAGCTCACAAACAGGAAATAGCTACTGGTTTAGAATAAAAGCTTCAGGTATATTACTTGCAGAACTTAATTGCGATTTAGTGTTTATTGATATTTCACCTCTGGAATAGATTCTGTTTGTTATTACATGAATTAGAGTAGAGATGATAATTTATTTCAAAAGTGAAGAATTCCTGAAGAATGTTTGTTTATAAAATCAGTTCTCTTTCAGCATTCTTTCTAATTGTCAAGAAATTTAGAAATACAGAATTAAACTACAGGGCAAAGCAGACTGTGTAATTTGAATAAAAAGGTGGTTTCCTATATTTTGTCATGGAAAGTAAAACATAGCTTCCTGAGGAAAAAACCCCAAATCACATAAAAGTAGTATTGTTAGACAAAGGCAAGCAGTGACTGGTTTTCTCCTACTTAGACAGAAATGAATAGTGAAAAAAGTATGCGGACTTAGTAATAGATCAGGATATCAAATTCCAGATACAAATAGTACACCAACAGAGATTAGAACAGGTTCTTCAGAGGTTTATGTGATTGTGCAGTTCTGGTCTCCCCAGTTTAAGAAGGATGTTGAGTTGCTTGAGAGGGTCCAGAGAAGGGCAACAATGATGGTGAAAGGACTGGAGGACAAGCCCTATGGGGAGCGACTGTGGGAGGTGGAGTTGTTCAGCCTGGAGAAGAGGAGACTCAGAGGTGACCTGATTGCTGTTTACACCTACCTGAAGGGAGGTTGCAGTCAGGTGGGTTCGAATCTCTTTTCTCAGGCTGACGACACCAGAACAAGAGGACATAGCCTTAAACTACGCCAAGGGATGTTTAGACTGGATGTTAGGAAGAGTTTTTTCACAGAGAGAGTGATCTCTCAGTGGAATGGTCTGCCCAGGGAGGTGATGGAGTCGCCATTCCTGGAGGTGTTTAAGAGAAGACTCAATGAGAAGCTCAGCAACATGGTCTGGATGGTGGGAGGTTTGTATGGATGGACTGTGGTGCCCGTGGTTCCACGCTTGTGGGCCTGATCCCTGGGTGGGCATTCGCTTGGGATTTGGACTAGATGATCCTGTGGGTCCCTTCCAACTCAGAATAACCTGTGAACCTGTGATCTCAACAATGACTGAGAATTTGGCCTGTCAGTCTTCTATTGACTGTAATTAGATAAATCTTACTACAATCACAGTAGAAGACAGTATTAGTGTTCTGTGAGTGTTACTGAGGAGCATAGAATAAAATGTAATTTCTGTGAGATTAATTATATACTGATCAAGTATTTTTTAATTTAAATCAGAATGTGAGGCCAGAAGTCACTGTAATGTTCAGTATTTTTGCAGTAAGAGAATTGTTTCCTTAAATATGACTCGGCTAACTCCTGCGAGTCAAGGCACTTGTAATGAGATACGAGTATCTTCAGTAGGGGATCTCAGCTGTGTTAACTCCTAAGCACGCTTTCTGAATGCTATCATTCACACAAATGATAGAATTAGGACTAGAGAAGTTGTTCCTCCCTTATACTCAGTACTGGTCAGATCACATCTTGAGTTCTGTGTCCAGTTTTGGGTTCCTNATCTGTTGCAAAGGAACTTTATAGGTATTCATGACAAACACCAGCATAATTAAAATCATCTTAAGAAAAGCTAATGATCTTCATAATATTTTTAACTGCATATCATTCTTAAGGGTTCTTAACTTTAAAATCTTATTCTCTGTTGAAGTTACCAGATCTGAAGTTGCCAGATCTGTTTCCATTTCACTACAAAATGACATAGGTTTGCTTTATCTGATGGTTTGACTTTACTGGTGGTTCTCCAGGCTTCTCTTTTTTGAAAGGTGGATCAAATCTGTGAATTCTGTGGAAATAATGATGTCCCTGTATCAGACTACTGGGGAGGAGTTGGCCTCCAAGGCCAATGTGATTTAAGTGGGGTTATTCTGGCTTCCTACTCTGTAAAAATATCGAGGGTCTATTTAAGAGGACAGAGAACTATAGACGATTCTGATACACTTAGCTGATCAAATCCTGGAAGTAGCCCACAGACTGTAGCATGAATTATTAGGGACATAAAGGGATTTTGTCTGATGTAGAAGCACGGTACAAAAGAACTATTCCCACTCTGCATTACTACTCTACATTGTTTTTATCTGTTTAATTTCAAAGGATGAATTAAAAGAAGCTATCTTATAGGTTCAGCTAATTTTTTGCTTTTTGGAAAGCTTATTCTTTTTCTCTATCCCCACAGGCAGAAGAAGAGAGGGATGATATGGAGAGAGTCAAGCTGGATAATAAGAGAATTCTCTTCAACTTGTTGCCAGCACATGTGGCACAGCACTTTCTTATGTCTAATCCAAGAAATATGGTAAGCCAAGATAAAATTTAAATACATGTTGTATGGATGTATCCCTGTATTGCTTTGGTCACCTTTCAATTTTGTTTTCCAGAAAGGCTTGGACTTTTAAAATTTTGCTCGTGGTTAAATAGTAGTTTCATAAAAACGTCAAGGATTAGTTTGAGATTATTTCTTTTGCTGTATGGTCCTCTTTCTCTGAAAATATTAATAAAACTCAGTATAAGGGAATGCTGTCATTTAGCATCAATGTAATCAAGTGTCTGCATGTAAATGGCTTTTTTTTTCCAGTCATCTAACATATTGAGATTTATCACAGTATTGCATGGATTCAGTTTGGTTCCAAATGAGGAAGGATATGACCTGCCAGACACTACTGTATTAACCACTTTTGTTCTGTAAAATATGCTATCATTACCAATCCTATCCATTCAAAGTTAGAAATTGAGAGTTATGCATACTCAAGGAAGACACAATAACTTTTAAAATAAATGGCAGTAGTGACTAAATGAATAGCAGAGTCCTTCTGGTAATCTGAAAACTTGCAGCACTGGGGTTGCCATAATGTCCATGATACTGCTCTTGAGAGTTTAGATCAATGCATTTGAACCACACAAGAGCGGTTTGGCTTTCTTTGAGCCCTCTACATTTTTAAGAGGAACATTATATAGAGAGCATTACGTTATATAGGACTCCATAACAGACTTGAAGGGCTGAGGCTGGGTTTGTGCTGCAGGACAAAATTACTCCATCTCTTATTTTACTTATAAAACAAAATTGAGAAAATGCAATTATTTTTCTCATACAATAGAAGTGCTACAATTATTAAGACTTTCTCCAATTTTTTATTGACTGCTTCCATGTGTAAACAGAAAAAACCCTGTTGTTTTAAATAGGTTTAGTAGCTTAGGTGTTCATTATTTTTTGTGGTGTTGAGTGGAGACATCTTTCAACATTTTATTAAGAAAACTTCTAGGAGAAAATATGGCTTTTGTTGTGGCTATTGCTTAGCAGTAGAATACATATTGTAATAATAATGCTGAGTTTAAATTAATCTTTTAAAATAAAAATTATATCTGTTCATGAACTGCAGGACCTTTATTACCAGTCATATTCACAAGTGGGAGTGATGTTTGCTTCCATCCCAAATTTCAATGATTTCTACATCGAATTGGATGGCAATAATATGGGAGTGGAATGTTTACGCCTGTTAAATGAAATTATTGCTGATTTTGATGAGGTAAGGTCTAAACACTTTTTCTTAAAACAGTATCAGTTCTACCAAATTACTATCAACAGAAATTATCTGTAGCAACTCAGCATATCTTGAACTGCTTAATAAAACAGTACTGTAAACTTCCGATTTAATCATAATTGGTGTTCACATGGTTTTTCCAAAGTGCTGAGTCTGTGCTTTTAGGCACATGAGTCTGACCTCAAATTTCTCTAATGCAGAAAAAGTATCAAAATGCAAGTTAATGAGAGTTTTGTTCAATGATCTCAATGATCTCAAACTTTCACGTGTTATCTGATAACTATGCTTGTCTAAAATATTATGTAATATTTAACAGTTTTATGTTTTAAACAAAGCTTATGGACAAAGAATATTATAAGGATATAGAAAAGATCAAGACAATTGGAAGTACATATATGGCAGCTGTGGGACTTGTGCCTACTTCAGGAACTAAGGTAAGAAGATTTTATAAAAGAATCCTTTCTGAATCCTTTTCCTGCAGTTTCCAGAGGACCATCAGAAACACAACTGATTCTGTGTGATTATAGACAACTTGTATTACTTCTTTGCAACATTTTCGACTTGAAATTGAAAGAAAAGCTGTAACCTGAAAAGAAAGCTATTCACATGGCTTCACTTGTGATTTTGTTGTCTGCAGCTCTGGATTCTCTGAAAATCAGTGTATAAAAACCTCCAACTCAGAGTGGTAGTATCTAAAGTGGTAGTACAGTTATACCTCCTCCATCACGAGGAAAGGGACAGGCCAATGCCGTCGCTAAACCCTAACCTTGCAAAGAACTGCAGGTCATTAATATGCATGCAGGCCAGGCCCATTGCCCCACCCCTCGGAACTCCGCAGGGCTCAGGGCACTTTTTTGCTTCTCCCCTCGAACTCTGAGCACAGGGCAGCAAAGGGAACCGTTTCTGAGCCCCCTCTGACTCGGGAGACCCCCGCCACCCCGAGAATCTCCGGGCTGCCGCGACTGTGTGCTCACAGTGCAAATCCTGGCGCCACTTCCTCCTCCCCCTAACCCGGCACTCGTGCCTGGGCGGCGTGGCCCTGCAGAGCGGCACAGCCACACGGCGCTGGGCGGCCCCGCG
>WEKX01001279.1:1057-88952 GCA_013390025.1 Pitta sordida
CCTAGCATGCTGTACTGAAGTTTTGGTTGCAATTTAAGAAGAAGTTACATTATACTGTCACCAGATACAGATATTGAAGGGTTTTGTTCAGTGATGTCAAGATAACATTTTTGTGGGTGGTAACTGGGGCTGAATACTCAGAAATGTTGAATCTTCTAATTGTTAAGTATGTTCTTTATTAAAGGTTTACAAAGAAGATCTACCTCAACTTAAAGAGCAATGCAAAGAAAAAAGAAAAAGTGCAGCTTCTAAGAGACGAGAGCGAGCTCCAGGGAACAGTATAAGGCTACATTTTGTTCATGGGTATGCAAAGTAGGATTCTTTAAAATACACAAGCAGACTGTTTGTGTTTTGTAGATTAGTGTTCATAATTTAATAATTGGATTAAAGACTTCTGGGTCAGTAGCTTTATGATTTACTATTTTTATTTATTTCTGTAAAAATAAATTTATACTAAATAAAGAGAAAGCTTTGATGCCATGTACTAATTCTACACATGACTTCTTAGGTGAATTTCTAATGAAACTTTAGCTGATACTGTTTGAATCCAGGTGACTAAGTAAAGTATTCAGTAGTCTCACCCATACTTTTCAGTATCTGGAAAGTAATATCTCTCTTTGTTGTATTATTTTGGTAGCTGCAATAGAAACTTGGTGTAGTATAAGATGACTTGAAAAAAGGTATAAACTATACCTAGTCTGAATCAACTTACATGTTCCTCTGTTGGTTTAGGAATTACATTTAGTTTTAGTAGGTCCTGTAAGTGTGTTAAAATTCTGTTTCATTCTCTTTCTGGTGCTAATTTGGGTAGCAGAATGACTTTTAGGTGCATCTTTGAAATCTTACAATTTTATCTTTCGGGTTGGTAGTTTCCCATAACTCTTCATATGTGAACAAAGATGTGGTGTTTTAAAACAAACTGGCACTAGATGTTACTATGTTGGAATAATGATCAGAGCTATAAGTTCTCTTGATACAAAACAAAACCAAAGTCTCTATTCAGTTAAGACATTGCAAGCCCAGTAGTTTTCCATTCAAAAGATACCTTTGCAGCTTCTTCTCAGACATAACTAAATGAATGGATAAGTTACTGATAGTCTGTCTTTATAATGGCAGTTAAACAATTTTAGAAGTGCTCCACATGGAATGCTTACTAAATTAATTGGCACAGAATAGGTTATCACTCAACTCAGAAATTTGGTCTGCAGGAGACGTAGTCTGAGTAACAGCTTTGGAAATAATGACAAGTGGGAAGCCTGGTACAGAGTTGGGGGTTTGTTTTTTTTAATTTCTCTTTTTGATGCTCCAGAATTGTCAGTTGAAGATTTTTATATCTGTATAGAAAATGCATTAAGGTGCGTAGCTGCTGTATGAGTCTTTAAAATTTGGTCTAAAAATAAAACCAAATGATCCTGAAGAAGATGTAGCATGAGCAAGGGCCCTGGGTCTTTGGTATTATTGTTATTTCCTTCACAACAGAAGTGAAGCTTGACCAGAATATCCAGGAATGACCAGAAGTAGAATGTCCTGTTGAGTTCTGTCTGGTTACCCAATGGGCATCAAGAGAGCTAATGAAGAATCCATGCTGAACAACAGATTTTTCTCAATGTCCAGGCTGTTAACTTTAAAGTGACCCACATCCAAGTGAGTAATAGGCATATTCTCTGATTCAGGAAGTCTGCTTTGCTTCATCTTTCTATAGCTGCAATGGAAATGTCTTGGATGTTTCTTGAAAGTGTCAGAAGTGGTGCTTTTTTGAATTAGGAGAATAGGAAGCTCTTTATCCTTTCTTTGGTTTTGAGCTTGTTGGCTTTATGTTTTGAATTTGTCAACTGCCTTGAAGGATGAACTTTTAAAAATCACTTCATATCCTGTAAGAAATCTTGCAAACCTCTGGTTACTTCCTCTTTTGGAAGGGGATAAAAACAATAATTCTGAGTATATGAGCCAGCCACTGATTAATATGGATAAGAAAGGAACTTCTCTTAAGAGGTTCATCTTTAAATGCATCTTTCTGTAAGTAATCTGATGCAGTCATGATCAGAAACATGTTATTAAATTGGTGTACTAATTNAAATTGGTGTACTAATTTGGCCTCTTTTTGACTATTCCTGTATTTTAATTCTGCCATGTCTTTTGCAGTGGTGGTGGTGGTCCAGAAACACAAAAAGAATACAACCTTTAAAACATTCAAAGGAACTTTTTTTCAGACTCAATGCTTATTATACTTTCTTTTTACTGGCAGGAAATAAGGATACAAATGTAATACTTCTGCCCTGCAGTCTCTCAAAGCTATGCTGTTGATTTCACAAGATTTTTTTTTATATATTTTTAAAAATATTCATAGAACCGTAGAAGGATTTTTCAATATTCAAAGGTCTAGTTTGAGTTTCAGGATATTCATTGAACTAATTGTACCAAGATGAAACCTGGTAAGCTTTCAAAGTGGTATGAAAATGCTCTGAAATGGCAGTCTAATGCCACTTTGCATGGATTCCCACATGTGCCTACAGACCGGGGAATAGGCTATGAGTGGGTCCTGTTGAGAAAACACTATTGCCATGTGACAAGTATCTGTGAAGAGTAACATACAAATTTTGAGACTCCTACAGCATCAGACAAGCTATGGACATGGACTCTTCTCTGAGAGGACATTACTTGTGGAGTTGCCGCTTAATTGGCTATAGCTAACTTGCAACTGTGGGTAGGATTCAGTGTCAGGTTTCAGAATCCACAGTTACAAAACCACCTAAAAGTAGGTGAGTTTATGTGTCTGACTAATGGAGATTCAGTCAGTAGTCAGTGGAGCAAAAGGAGTGATTTGGCTCAAGCACAATTAAGTGTTGAATAAAACATGGGTGTTAATGTATCTAACCAATATGAGAGCACCTGTGTTTACATGACTTAATCTCAAATTGAATCCAAATTGAAAATCCCTGATTTTCTTGACTTTGTTTGTAGCGTTATTATAAGAGTAATCAGAATTATTTTCCTGCATGTTACATACATTTTGCATATTTTGAGTAGTCCAGTGGTAGATGGCATTAATGTACTCAGTTTCAGTAGGTTTAATTTAGGGTATATAGGCAAATATACCTGGGAAAATTCTGAATTTCTGGGTTGCATGTAGGAGGATCTGAAACCCTTTTGCTGTCTTAATGCTTTTTACTTTTGTAGGTGACTGATTAACCTTATAAAAAAATTGCTCAATGTCTAGTATTTCTAAAGCAGAATTTCTTTCAACATAAATATTTTTGTAGCTGTTTAAAAAAAAAAAAACAACTCCCCTTTAGGGTGCATATTTGGCACTTTTTTTTTAATTACTCTATGCTTATAATGGAAATCCAGTATGCTTAACATAGCAGCACAGCGCAGACTGAAGCACAGGAAAATGATATCTAAGCAATAATAGGTTCAGATATTTTCTTTGGCACTGTGCCTGCCTTTATAATCCCTTCCTCTCAGTGAAATATGTCCTTAAGATGGTGACATTGCCTACTGTGAGAGGTTATTTTGCTTTCTCCATAGTTACTCCAGGGCATTGTATATTCTGTCCCTTTAAAAACTAGTGGCTGAACATCAAAGAAGGGAGCAGGCAAGCAGTACTTTGGGCCAGGCAGAAATCAGCTTCAAAACATCTACACATGTTGCTGCTGGGGCACATTGTTAGTGAAAGATGTGAGTGGAGGGAGAGCAAAGGATGACTAAAGAGTCCACACCTGTATTGTGAGTCTAAATTGCTGGTCACTTTGAGAAGAGCAGGGAGCAGACATACAGCTGAGCCTCAGATCTAATGGAAAGAGAGATTTTTCTAGAGACCTTGAAGGGATGGTAACTCTGGAGACACTGAAAAGTTGCTGGACTAAGCTTCAAGATAAGAACCTGCCCATGAATGTCAATCTAAACAGTGAGTTGGAGTGGGACTTTTTAAAAAGCTTTTGTTTCTGTGCTATTTCTGTTTGTACTGGCTTCAGAAGGTAACTTTCCTTGTTTGTGATCTAATGTGACCCAGCTTTGCATTTCACAATATGGCAGACAATGCAAAGCTGGGACGTGAGGCTGGTAGACCCGATGTCTGTGCTGTCATCTGAAGGGACCTGGACAGACTAAAGAATGGGAGGAATTTCATGATCTTTAAAAAGTTAATGAGATGTGAGTTCCTGAAATGTAATGTTCTGCCTCTGGGGCATAATGGACTAGGACCATCTGCTGGTCTGTTTAATATCTTTTGTGAGGTAATTTTAGCAATTTTTTTCTTAATCACATACAATGACATATGTATGCCATTGTGTGTAGTGTAGGTGAGCCAACAGAAATACAGTGTATTCAAATCTGCTCCAGATATGTGCTGTGTTGTTTTTCAGTAATGCATTTGTGAACATGGATCCATGGTTTCTGGAATAGTATTCATTAAACTAAAGTTGGTCAGCTGCCTCAAATATTCATTACTTTACCAGTGCATGTAGTTGAACTGTGTACATAAGGAAATTTATAACTCCATGAGAGAAGAGTCGATGAGGAGCTCAGTGACGTGGTCTAGTTGGTGGGGAGTTGGACTAGATGATCCTGAGGGTCCCTTCCAACTCAGAATAACCTGTGAACATTTTACCTGGACTTCATAATTTATGCCATTTAAAACTTTAAGTGTCGCATATGCAGTAATTCTCTTAGTGCTATACCATTCTTTTTGTGTATGACACTGGTATGTGTACCAGATGCATCTCTGTCTTATGTGACAATATAAAGACCTGCACTGTTGCAAAGGATCCTGCATTTTTTGAGAAGTGTAACAGTATAATTAGAGAATTATGTTAATTTGCAGTTGTGAAGTGTGAATATGTAGTCATTTTGTTTGCCAAGAATGGTTTGCTGATCATCTCCAGAGCTTTTTTTCTCAACTTGTTCAAATAGAAGTTGGATGCAAAAATATTTAGGTAGAACCTTATGACCCGTAAATGAAGATAATTCATGGTCATTTTAAACACATTCAAGTGTCATTCTGTAAATTTAACTGTAGAGTTAGAATGTAGAAATGTGGCAAGATTTTACCTACATCTTTGTAAAATAATGAAAAAGCTTATCTAGTGAAAATCTGTAAGAGCGGAAGAAGAGATATAAAGAGGTTAGCTGAGGAATTAATAGTATAGAAACAAGATGTGTCAGGAGTATATGGAATGTTGCTTATATCAGAATAAAGGAAGGAATAAATTTAAATTATGTATTTTTAAATATTATCTCAATTGACTGCCATGGATAGTGTTAAAAACACTGATTTTAAAACTTGATTGTTTTTAGGTTTTGTAGCCTCTTAAATTGCTTACAGTAGGACCCTATGCTTTTTGAGAATGTAACTTACTGTTTTTATGGGATACTGAGTCTTAATCACATCTAGGAAGAAATGTGGATACTGAGATAGTGTAAACAGGCCTCAGTTGAGAACTGGCCTACTCTTGCCAGTTGCGGTATCCATACAGAAAACAATATAGGTTTTCTTCAAAAAAAGAAACAGTTCCAGAAGAAGATTCAGACATTTGTTTTCTGTTACCAAGTTTCCAGAAGCTTGCAGTTGTCTGCATTCTTGGGGAAATTTTTGCTGCCTGTTTTTTGAGCAGTAAGAGATAGCCAAAACTAATACTTTTGACATTTTCTGTCTTACGTTGCATGCCCAACTTCTCCATGTGGTCTAAAAATTAGTAGCTATTACTTTCTCTTCTAAACAAACTGTGGAGACTAACTATAAAATAACACTTTTAAACTAATGCTAGTAGTACTGATGTCTGAATTAAATGTATAAATTGGTTTTCCTTTGGGAAAATATGTTATCTTGAAATACCAATACAGTAATTGGTAAGTAATCTGAGTTTTACATGTACAAAATGCATCTTGCACAATTTTATCTCAGTTTTCAGTATGTACATTTATGGCCTTGGTGAACAAACTTCTTTTTCTTTAATTAGTTACAGAGGTTACGACTGTCGAAGCAATTTATTTTACACTCAGACGGGTGAAATCGTATATCATGTTGCAGCAGTGGGAGTGGTGTACAACCGACAGCAGAACACACAGCGCTTTTATCTAGGTCATGATGATGACATTCTTTGCCTTGCTATTCATCCCTTAAAGGACTATGTGGCAACAGGCCAGGTAGGATGCATGATTATCTGCAATAACAGCCTGAAGTTGTTACTACTGAATTTAGAAAGGCCTGTCCTGGAGGAACAATGTCCATTCTGCATTTATTCAGGTGAATGACTGCATTTCTCTTGCAGAAGGAATCATGGTAAAAACCTGACACATACGTTTTTTTACAGATCTTTATATTCCGATAAGAGTTTTTGTCCATAGTTTTTCTGAACCTCTTGTTAAATTAAAAATAACGTAATGGTTTTTTATTCAACCTTCTGTTGCTGGTTCATGGTAAGGTGGAGGAAATGTAAAATTACAATCCATATTTTTAGTATCTTATTTATTATTACTGCATTCATTTGTTATTACATAATATGAAGTTAGCAGTTGTTATTTGCATTTCATTTTCATGCATTACATGTTTGGTAATCACTATAGACAAACTATTTATTGTTTGTGCATGCAACACAGGTATTTATGTTTCTGAAGTTCATTTATACTAATAATAGTTCATTTTATCTTTTGCCAGACAGGAATTTTAGGTAAATTTCTTTCACTCATGTTTTCAGATAAGTCTTACCATAGATGTGTATAGACCAGGACTTGAAGTTTTGATCTAGTATTTCAGGATTTTTTATTAATGATTATATTTTTTGTTGTTGTTACATAATAAATTGGGCAACACATGAACTGAATTTTTTTATAGAAATAAACTTTCGCTTATGATGCCCTTGATTTCATGGGTGGGTATGGCTGTGAGCACAGCTCTGTTCCAACTGAAATGCATAGGGTTGTGGAACCTGGCAAGTGCTTGGTTTAAATATACTTTTCAGTCCATCCCTCATGAGAAACTTCTGAGAAACGGACTTGGCACTCCCCGAGACTCCCTGCCCCGTCTGTTTTTATGGAAAGAGCCTCTGCTGAAACACCACCGCGTGCCCCACCCCGATCCCGTCTCTGCCAAGGTGTGCGAGTTGAAAGGAGATGGATTTTTTTCTTCTCTTTTTTGTGGTGATGCAAACCTCAGCCAAGCACTGTCTGCCCAACTTCTCCAATGCTCTGGTGAAGTGGGTGAGGAGTGGTCCCACAGATGGGGGCCTCGCCAGCCCAGCCCTGCCGGCCCCAGCCGTGGCCCTGCCAGCCCATTTGGGGCAGGACGTCCAGCCCCACCCCTTTGCTCCTCGGCCTTGAGAGAAAGGGAGAGCCCCGGCCCAGCCCCCTCGGGGGCTCCTGCCACTCTCCGCCTCTGCTGGGGTACCCAGAGTCCAGACCCCACCCCAGTCATGGGTTTTGGACTGGCTGATGGGGGTACGCTGGGGGATGGGGGTACATGCTGGGGGGTGAGTGCAGCATGGGAGCACACTAGAGGAGGAAGAACACCAGATTGCTGCACCAGAGTGGGGGTGGCTGTTGGGCAGTGGGTTCCACATTCCCGTGTTGCCAGCCCTGATTTCCAGGTCAATGTGCCGGGTTCCCACTAGTGTCAGCTGGGCCCCCTTGGGGACCTGTGGGGAACCCTCGGTCTGGGAACAACAAGGGGGAATTTGTTCCTAGGGCTGCAGTGGCTCCCAGCTCCACAGCAGCTCGGCCACCATGCCCGACCCTACCCCGCTCTGTTCCATTACATTCCCAGAAAAAAACGGGCTTCCCAGCCCATGTGTCCCAGCTCTCATCAGGTTTCAAAGCTCAGAAAAGGGACTGCTTTCAAAGATTGCATGGCTGGGAACGGGCAAAAGGCATTTCAGTCTGTTTTCCTGAGGCACAATATGATGCACAGCACTCCTAGGATCACCCTCTAGAGCTCAGGAGTGCAGAGGGTGTGACTATGGGTGGGGTTTAGTTGCATATTCATAGGTTTGCTATCTTCACAGATGTTGCGTTTTGCGCATTCCATCTGGACCCGTCAACCCTCGAAACCCTGGGGTTCACTGTACTGTTTTATAGATAGCCATTATATACTGTTGTATACTATGTCTCCTGAAAAAAGTAGGTAATGTAGTAATGAAATTCCCTGTTTGACACTGGTTTAGATTTTCCTGATGGTGGTTGGTTGTTCTGAAATATTCCCAGCAGCTTCAGAAATATCGCATACTAAGTTTGTGACAAAACCAGAAATTGATCCTAATTTTCTGGAGCCCTGCCCTGATCTTAAATAGGGTTGTTCTAGTTATATTTTTTTGTGCACTGAAGTGCAGAACCTTTGGAATAGCAAAAAATCCTGTAAATACTGGCTAATAATGCTTTTGTACATAGTTAAAAAGAATAAGATATATTCAATTTTTTGCCAAGTTCTAGTTACCTAAATTGGTGCTATTCTAGTGGAGATTACTCCACAGTTGTCAGTGCATTTTGTAGACACTCATAATGACACCAGAAAGCAATAAAAGTCACCTTGATTTCTCAAATGTGGAGTAGCTTACATACTAGCAATAAAAATAACCTTTTATTTTCAGACAGGGAATGATTGATGAAGAATTGATGGAATAAATATGCCAGAGTGCAATCAATGAAAGACTTTCTTTTCCCCCACAAGAGAACTTAATTGTGATTAATGAGCCTAAGCCAGCTGGGAAGTGGTATTTGTGAAGCAGTAAAGGAATAACGTGCAGTGAGCCCCTGGGTTTCGTGGGTCTGCGGGTCTGCGGCTGAGCCGCGCAGTCTGCAATTCACAAAGATAGTGAACTCATCAATATACAGTTAAGCCCTGGTCATCTCCCCACCCACCTCAGCTCCGGAGCTCTGGAGGGTATTCCTGGGACTGACCTGTGCCCTGTTCTGGCTCAGGAAAGCAAAGGAAATGCCTTTTTCCCCTTGCCAGCAGGGGAGTCCCGGGGAATTTGGGGGGGAGCTCCCTGTGGCCGTGCTGCTGCCATGGGGAGTCCTGACCTTCTGCTGCTGCAATGGTGGTGTCAGTGCGGGGCTTCTGACCAACCGTGGGGCTCTGCTGAACCTCCACACCGCAGTGGTGGGCTGAGGACCCACTGTGGGGCTGTGTGTCCCTCCAGGTGGAACATAGGGAGCTCATAGACCATTTTCATGTTTATCAGACAGATTTGCATGCCCCAGTATAGCAGCCGATGGCAATTGGCAAAAAAGGCAAACTGTGTTTGAACCTGGGGAATGCAGGGCTTGGCGGGGGAGGAATCTGGCCATCCATTCACCTCTCCTGGCAAGTGGCAGGAGCTCAAGCTGTTGGCTGAGCTGGAGGGTGAGGCATCCTGCGCCAGGAGTTTCATTGGGCTACGCCTTGGCAGCCCTGGCCTGCCCCACCGGGACGGTGTGGGTGAGAATGGCAGCTGCAGCAGATGATGGCATGACATGGGCACACCCCTGAGGCCAATGAGAGATGGCAGGAGGCAGAACAACACCAGCCTGGGCGAGGGTGCTTCCCTGCCCTTCCTTGGATGAGTGGGCACGAGCAGCAGCTGCCGCAGCCATGCTGGGGCCCACGTTAGGTAGGGTTACCGCCAATTAGACAGTTAGGTAGGGTTAGGCGGTTAAGTTACTGCTGGTAACTAGGTAGGGTTACGGAGTCAGCGCTGTAAGCGGGACACTCCCTCCAGAGCAACCAGCGCGACACAGCGCCGAGTCTCTACCATTGCCCACCCCCCATTAGTGCCACACGCACACTCTGTCCCTGCTAAGATGCACACTTCTTGGGTGAATGCGACTGTGAGTGCAGCTCCATTCCATCTGGAATGGATAGGGGCTGTGAGGGGCTATTGGCAAGTGCTTGGTTGAAACACTTTTCAGTCCACTTTTCAGTCCAAGTTTCAGAGAAACTTCTGCGAAACGGACGCGCTGCTCTCCTCTTCTGACAGCGGCTGGTGGAAAGCTGCCCTGACCTCTCAGGTTAGAGTGTGTTTAGGGATAGTAATGGCCCCAGCCCCACGCCCACCAAGCCCTGCCTCAGTCCTGGTGATTGGTAGGATGCCTTCTCTACTACACACCGTGCCATGTCCTGAGGAGGACTGGGCAGCAACTATGTGTGGCATAGGACAGAAGGTCCCTGTTGCATCAACACGAAGCTCTTATAGGGTCTTGGCAGTGGGAGGGCTGCAAGATCAGTGCAGCCACTGTGCAAGATCATCCTGGTGGTGGAGACACCTTCCTGGAAGTCCACCCCAGCCTGCTCCTGCCATGAAGCAAGACAGTTCGGAGGTGCCGGCAGTAAAAACAAGGAATCTCCACTGGCTTCTGCAGGGAACCTTGCACACTCTCCGGATGGGGAAGGGGCAGGAAAGATTGCCTTCACTACCCTGTGCTGTGAGATTGTGTGGGGAGGTGCCAGGAATGCCCTCCAGCGCTCTGGGGCTGATGAGGGTGGGGTGACGGGCGTGGCTTATTTACATATTCATGACATGTCTATCCTCTTGGAAGAAGGGACTCGCAGCAGGGGAGGAGACCCTAGCCCCTGCAAATTTCTAGGTATTACTGTACTTTTTAAAGTATTTTTCATTATTGCACTTTTAAAAAACTGAAGTAACTGAAAAATGAAAAAAATTATTATGAATATGTATATTTTCAGGTTGGCCGAGATTCCTCAATACACATTTGGGATACAGAAACAATAAAGCCACTCTCAGTATTAAAGGGCTATCACCAGTATGGTGTTTGTGCTGTTGATTTTTCAGGTAATAAGTATTTATTTATGTATTTACACTTTCCTTGTCTGTATGAAACTACAAGCTAATCAGTTCTACTAAGCAATTTGGGATTCCTTTTCACTGATGATTTTGTATTAAAAATATTCTGCAATTTTTAATGTCAAATGAGAGAGGCTGTTCAAAAATGGTCATTCATTAAAAAGACCTCCTTTGTAGCGCATAGGAAATGCAATAGCAGATTCTGTGCTGTATAACAGCTGAGCACTTTGGAATTCTTTTGCTTGTATGAGGCAGATGCACAGGTTTTGAGTATTGTGTCTGCTGTGCAACTATGTAAACAAATTTTTGAGCACACAGATCAGGTTTGCAATTTTTTCTTTTTGTTTTTAATGAAATCCTGAAAGCCATTTGGGTAGCACTCTGATACATTCAGAAAGGCCAGTTACAGAGTTCTTCTCATCAGAAACCCAGTCTCTCTCCATCTTATACTAATATAAGAGACTATCAGTTAAGTCCTTTGAGATTTTTATATCCCATATGTTGAATTCCTGTACCAGTGTTAAATTTCTTCTGTTCCACTGGCTTCTATTCATTCTTTAATTGTTTGCATTTGCTGGATAGCATCTCTAGACTCAGAGTGAAGATGTGTCCTGGCAAAAATGAGTAGTTTGTGGTCTTTCATGCTTCTTACTTTTGATCCTCCTTTTTTAAGATGTCCATCTCACTTCCCAAATTTTGGCATGGATGCGTAGCAATTTCAAAGATGGATACGTGTCAGAAAGTAATTAATCATGAGTGAAGACAAATTACTTGTTTATTAACAGTTAATATGGAATATGTGTCAGAGCTTCCGCAGAACTTCACAGTACTACAGGAATTTCGTAGTATTGATTCAGTGCTTTCCTGTTTACAAATGAATAGAGATTTTCAGAGCGAACAAAAAATTTGCACAAGAACAACTTGTGATGAAGGTTTTTGTGCAACTGTGTCAGCAGCTAACTGAACAAAGGATTTGATACAAACACTGAGCACATAAGTGCAATTTTTAGACAGGGTAAAGTCCTACACTTCATCCAAGCTTAAAGCAAACTGATGACAAGACACATCATATTATTATTTATCTGTTTGTACATTCCTATAATATTTGTGAAGTTATAATATGTTTAATATGGTTTCTTATTATTGCAACTTAGTTATCTGTCTGCTCTCTTAATAATTTATTTTTCTAGCGGATGGGAAACGATTGGCTTCTGTTGGAATAGATGATAATCACACTATTGTACTCTGGGATTGGAAGAAAGGAGAAAAGCTTTCAGCAGTAAGGTAGGAATTTAACTATGTTTTAAAATTTGTACCTAGATTTAGTTTCAAATGACAGTAAGCAAAATATAGTCATAGAATAAAAGTTCTGTAATAGATTCGTAGTTTCTGTCTCAAAAGTGGTGTAGACAGTAACATTTATCACATCCTTAAAACTTTCTTTGGAAAGAATAAATGACACTGATAGAAAACAAGAATTATAACAGTGACAGCTCAACTTGTGAAGAAAGAAGATATGAAACACAAAGTTTATTTAAGTTTATTTGATTTTATGTGCTCTGAAATAATTTCTTTAAAACTCGGTCTATGCACTTCCATTTGTCTTCTCAAAGATGGTGATGTACGTTCGGATTTTTCATCAGAGATCACGTCTTTCTTGGGGTAGTCATTTCAATTGTTCTGCAGGGTTCTTTTTTTTTTAAGGACACTAATTTTCCTTTCTGAGTCCTGAGCAACCTGATCTAACTTTGAAGTCAGCTCTGCTTGGAACAGGAAATTTGGACTAAATAACTTCCAAAGGATAAATATTTTGTGTCTGCACTAATTATTTAATATATATGAGTTTTAATTTACAAGATTAAATATTAATTGATCTTATTAAAATTAGCCTCATTTCTAATTTTGAGAATGTGTTTGAAACCTTTGACTTTTTTTTCTCTAAGGATCTATTTTTTTTAAATGGAGCAGTAATGTAAGTGATTTTTCCCAATTTTTTTGGATTCAGTTTGTATATTCGAAATGTTGTTCTAGAAGATTTAAAAAATATGTATTACTCTACAGATAAAATTTTAAAAGTTTCAACTTCCTTTTTATCCATGAAGTCCATTATTGCTCTTGATTGACCTTTTTTTTCACTTTATTTTTGAACACATATTGAATTTGTTACGCACTGAGGAATGAAAGTCCTGAGTAGATGATGTAGATATAGAAGAGACTCACTTTGCACTTGTTTGTCAGAAGCCCAGTTAGCTTGACTGGACTTCATTTGACTCATTTGTCTGCCTTTCACTTGGTTTATGAAAATGGAACAGGACTCAGTATGTTGATTCTTTGGCTTTCTGCCTCCTCATAATAAACTATTGTTAATGATTTGAAAGCAAATGTTAGCAAGATAAAGCAGGTATACATTAAAAAACCCCCACAAAACCCCCAAACCTACTTAAAAATATTAATAGTTATATTTTTATTTAAATTAATTTGCTTTACATTTCAGGGGAAGCAAAGATAAGATTTTTGTTGTTAAGATTAATCCTTACATGCCTGATAAATTGATTACAGTTGGAATTAAACATATGAAATTCTGGCGCAGAGCAGGTAAGGACACTTTTCAGAATTACAGCATTTTCTGTTGTTTAAATTCCAACTCTTGCATGTCTTACTGTATGTTTTATGTATTAAAGGCAAATGTTTTCTCTGTATATCTTTCAGTTAGCTTAGCACTGGCAGTAATAATGTTAATTGGTAGTATGGCAGTAGTGGGAATTCTTTTTAAGATCAATTTGCTGTAGAGCTAGAGCTGCATAAGTAGAGAAAACCCTGGATTTTCTACTGTCTGATTTTATATCTAGTAATGATATATCATATCTAAAAATGTTACAGTGTTGCTCTAAAATCATAGAACAGTTTTTGGAGAAGAACTTTTAGAGCACATATGCTATAAAGAGGCACAAGTGTAAGTAAATTTAAGGCTATGAAAATTCAGACAAAGTACTTGAAAAGGATACATCTGCTAGTTGACAGCTGTTTCTCTGGACACCTCTGTTGAACACGACAATTAAAAACCAAGCTAAAGTCGCTTCTTATTTCTGCTTGAGAAATTTTGTACAGTGAAAAATCCATTCCCTGATATTTGTGTGAACTTCATTATTTCGAACCTCAAATTGTGTCTTAAAACATATGTACTACAGAATACTACCTTATCTACTAAGAATGTTCTAATTATTCATGCAGAATTTATGCACATCAACTCGCATGAGCCCTGATAAAGATTAATTGTGGAGAGAAAAGTCTATGACGAAAAAGTTTACGCTGGTTTCCTCAGATCTGGCTCCATCAGAAGTTGATCAAGATTGCCTGAGAGCAAGCCGTTGATGTCTATATAAATTATTAATTTTGTCAATTGAGCTTGCTATCTATAAAAAGAACAAAGTGTCTCAGAATATTTACTGAATGAGTTACTATAAATTCTTTTGAAAGAAATCTTAACTATGATTAAAGCCTGTAGATAGTGATTTTGAATAGAGAAAGGAAATTGTTTAAAATTATGGTTTTCTCCCTGGCATTGCTCAGTCAGCAGGAATCAATTTTTCCTAATGCTGCAAACCATCTGTGTGAAATTCCAATGGCACACTGGCAAGGCAGTCACCGTGAAGTGCACTCAGTAGTGTTAGTGTGAGGAGTAGAGTATCAGTGCACCTTAACAAATGCCAGGGTTTGGGGATCTGCAGTAGAGCAGGTTCACTTGATGTGAGAAATGGCACTGAAGTATATGCTTTGGAAGCGGTTTTTCACAGAGAGAGTAATCGCATATTGGAATGGGCTGCCCAGAGAGGTGGTGGAGTCACCATCCCTGGAGGTGTTTAAGAGAAGACTGGACGAGGAGCTTAGTGACATGGTCTAGCAGGGAGGTGTAGGGCTGGATGACGTTGGGCCCCTTCCGGCTCGGAGTGGCCTGCTAGACTGTGAGGGATCCAGGTTGGTGTTATGCTCTGCGATGTGCTCTCGGTCTCCTTACGGGTGTTAGATGGTGAGTTGGGCTAGATGATCCTTGTGGGTCCCTTCCAACTCATAACATTCTGTGATTCTGTGATTCTGTGTGAATAAAGTCGTCAGTGCCAAGTGATGACAGAAGGGTTTTGAGACTTTGTCTCTCAGTACAAGAACAATATGAAATGTCAGATCCTGAGGGGCTTCTGTGTTATACCAAATGAAGTTTTGCTGAGGATTGTGACAATATAAACCTTTCTAGCCAGAAATTCTTATGTGGTATACCTGTCAAAGGATTTTAGATATGAAAGTATTATGAAATTTATATGTCTCTAACATTTCTGATATCCAGAAGGCAATATAAGTAAACCTCTGAATTAAATCCTCTCACTGAAAGCATATCATGAAATAGGTGGGACGTAACAGTTTGAACTTTTTTCTTTCTTTCCCATTAATTCATTAGTAATTTCTATGAACCGTGTGTGAGATGTTTTTTGTTCAGATGCAAGTTAACACAAGCACTGTGTCATCATATGCCTATGTGGGTGTTATGTGTGTACACATTCAGATTCAAGTAGTAAGCAATGTGGTAAAGTAAGGTGGTTTTTTGGTGAAAGTTGCTAAATAATACAAAAATTTTATTTTATGAGAACTCTTCTCAGGCTCAATTTTTTGGGGAGCATGGGTGGACCAGAAGAAAGGGACTTGTTGCTCTTGATAAGGTTGCATAGTTTCTGGAAAATAATTCTAAGCAAATAACTGCTGACTTGTTTTTGGTCTGAACCAGGTGGAGGACTAATTGGGAGAAAGGGCTGCATAGGTGCATTGGGAAGAGCTGATACAATGATGTGTGCAGTCTATGGCTGGACTGAAGAGATGGCATTCTCAGGAACTTCCACGGGGGATGTGTGTATTTGGAGAGATGTGTTTCTCATAAAAACTGTCAAAGCACATGATGGTCCTGTGTTCAGCATGCACGCTTTGGAAAAAGTAAATAAAGTGCTCGTTGTTTTTTTATGTCTGGACAAAAAGTCTATGATATGATACACCTTTCCCGAACCCAGGAATCCAGGTCTTTATTTCTATTACAGGAAAGCCTTGTGGTGTCCAGATTCAAAATACAGTGATCCCCCGCATATTCACAGCTCACATATCCGTGTATTCAATTAATCGTGGTTGGATTTTCAGTGAGTTGTGAGACTGCACACGTGTGCAGAATGCCCCAGACCCCGGATTTTGCGGCCGGGAAGCACCAAAGGGTGCTTCCTCTGCTTTAATGAGGTGCTACAGTGTGAGCCACACTCCCAGGACCGCCCCTCCAGACCTTATTAGTGGAGGGTGTGTGGCTACAGGCAGGGAGTAGGTGAATATTCATGGGTTCAGTATCTTCATGGATTTCATTACTCGCGGACCTGCCCCGACCCCCAGCGAATTCTGGGGGATCACTGTAGTGTTTTATGCATGTCTCTTATTTTTCTTATATAGCAGCTGTTTCTCAAATGCTTGTGGTTCAGTGACATATTAGTCAGTAATTTTCATAACCTCTTACTAAATAAATACTAGTAACTTATTTAAGCATCCATAAGTTTAATGGAATATGTGAGCTCATGAGAGAGGAAGATGATCATCCTTTTACTATTCTGTGCTGTAATTAATCTCTACCCAGAGAAGCATCCAATCTGTAAATCATGAAATACTTCCTTCTGATGCTCAGCTTCTTTTAGCTCAGGAAAACTGTGATTGGGTGTTCCAGTTAGATTACTTGTATGTTTGAAGCTATGTATATGTTTGTGTTTTGCTAGGTTAGACCAAGGCTCTCCACCTCCCAATATTTGAGTTTCAGTATAGTAGTATTGAATGACACGTGTGTTACTCATACTGCAAGAACTAAGTGCTCCAAAGGAAAGCACTAATGATTCCAGGATTAAATACGCCTGTCACTTTGTTAAATAACTATAAATAATTTTCAAAAACAGAATGGAACAAATATGCATATATTTGAAAAATATATTTTTATATTATATATATTATAATTAAATTTCTGTGAGTTATATGTACTATGTTTGGTTTGGAGTTCTGAGGTGAAATGCTGAAGGGATATGGAAGCTATATACCAAGAAGAACACTTTATGTATTATGTTTGTTATTCTTGATTATTTTTCTAGAATGGTAGAAGCATACAGATTAGAACTTCTAAATCAACCTGTGTACATTGACTGTACAGAACTGTGCTGCCTTCATCAAGAGGACAAATCAATCATTTTGTTGCTCCTTTTCATCTCTAACATCTTTAGCTCTGCCCATTAGCATGTTCTGTATAATTCATTTTCAGTATTGGCAGAAATCACTGAAAAAATAAGGCAAGATAATAGTCAATTATAATTTGTGATTATGTATTGCCTCCCCCTCCCCCCCGCTAGGGATTTGTCACTGGAGGAAAGGATGGAGTAGTAGCTCTCTGGGATGATACCTTTGAACGTTGTCTCAAAACCTATGCCATCAAAAGGGCTGCTCTGGCTCCTGGGTCTAAAGGTAACACAGACTTTATCCTACTTTTCATTCTATTTAAAGTACTTTCTTTAGAAAACATTATGGAATTACTTTCCCCAGAAGGAATAAATCTATATTTGACATGAATTTTTTTAAACTTCGTTGATTCTAAATAAGTTATTTTTCTCATGGGGTGGGAATGGTATGTTGTGGTGTCTGTTTGCACATTTGGTGGGTGCAGATCATATTTACCTTATTATCAGCCTGAATTAACTAACTTAGTTTTGACTTTCTTTGACTTTATCACTCAGAGGATTTTTTTTTTTTAATTAAAGTTGTAACTAAAAAAACTTTCTCATATTTCTGATGGTGATGTCTCTGATCTTACTTATTTTGGAAAATGGAAGGAATTTAGAATTGTAGTTAGTTTTGTAAAGGTATTAGTACTTAATGTTCTGTAAGTGTATATGTCTTTTGAAATAATTAATGAACATTTTTATTACTGTTTTTCCTATTTCTACTATTTATTCTTTATGTTAGTGCTAATTTCCAGTTTCCCCTATTTGTCATTCTTGATAGCCTTTTATCTTCCATCCCTCTGACTAAAAATTGTTTGCTAGATTCTAGTGTATACAACTTGATTTTCAAACATCATGAATGTGAATACTCATTAGTGAAAACATTGTACTTCAGGGTATCTCATTCTCATAGCTGTTTTACAAAAAGCTAGATTTGAAGTTACCATAAATGCCAGCAATATACTAGTGTACTAGTTCATAGTTCACATGCACATTTTTGGAGGAAATTGCCAGAGTCAGGCTGATTAAACTTCTTGATGTTTTGCTAAATACTCCCAAATGAATCCTCACATATCAGTTGTCCACACAGAAATCTGTTCTTGCTGTGTACTGCTGTATACGTTTTTCTACAGTGAGAATGTAATGTGCATTTATGTGAAAAATCCTCTTTAAGGCATACTTGAGAATCTCCTGTCTTCTAACATTTTAATGTTCTAGGTCTCCTCTTAGAAGATAACCCTTCTATACGTGCCATATCGTTAGGACATGGTCATATTTTAGTGGGCACAAAGAATGGTGAAATATTAGAGGTGGATAAAAGTGGACCAATAACTCTGCTGGTTCAGGTATATCTTAAATATCAGTCAAATATTTCATGCCACAAACACAATTTTATTTTTCAAGTAATTATTGTAATTATGTAAAAAAATGTTTTTGTTTTCTTTGCCAGGCCAACTGTATTTCTTAAGCCTGACTAGAAAGCAGATTTTTACATTGTATCAGCATAGGGTTTTCTTTCATAGTTACTAAAAATCTCTGCACTCTCTCCTTTCAGAATGGGCAATGCAATAGATAAAGAACTAGATTTGTTTAAAGAGTATCTTAGAACCTAAGATAAAGAAAAAACCTAGTTCATGGAATCGTCTGGGTTGGAAGGGATCTTTAAAGGTCAATTTAGTCCAAACTCCCTGCGAGGAAACAAGGACATCTTCAAACACATTAGATTGTTCAGAGCCCCCTCCAGTCTGACCAGGGATGGGGCATCTGTCACCTCTCTAGGCAACCTCTCTCACTGTTTCACCACCCTCATCATAAAAAACATCCTCCTTATATCTAGTCTGAATCTAGCCTCTTTTAGCTTAAACCATTACCCCTTGTCCTGGCACTACAGGCCCTACTAAAAAATGTCCCCTTCTTTCTCATAAGCCCCCTTTAAATGCTAAGAGGTTTCAATAAAATTTCCTTGGAGCCTTCTCTTCTCCAGCCTGAATAACCGCTACTCTCTCAGCCTTTCTTCGTAGGAGAGGTGCTCTAGCCCTCTGACAATTTCTGTTGCCCTCTTCTGGACCCACTCCATGTGGAGTGGAGTAGAGAGGCAGAATCATCTCCCTTGAGCTGCTGGAGATGTTTGTTTTGATGCAGCACATGACAGAGTTGGCTTTTGGGGCTGCGAGTATGCATTGCTGGCTCATGTCCACTTCTTGTCCGCCTAAACCCCAAGTCCTCCTCCTCAGGGCTGTTCTTTGTCCATTCTCTGTCCCGCCTGTGTGCGTACTTAGGACTGCCCTGAGCCACGGGCAGGGCCTCAACGCTTGGCCTGGTTGAGCTTCGGTGCATGGGTCCACCTGTCAGGCCTGTCAAGGTCACTCTGGATGGCATTCCTTCCCTCCAGTGTGTCAGCCACACCGCACAGCTTGGTGTCATCAGTAAACTTGCTGAGCATGGCTCAGTCCTACGGGCCATGTCATTGACATAGATGTGTGTGAGGATTATTTCTCAGCAAAGGTTTTCTGTAGTACTAATTACTATAATTTGCACTGTAACTGCAAGTAGAAAGGTGAATTTTTTCAGGTGTTCTGTGTTTCTATTAAGTTATTTTTTATTCTCTAAAGATATGCATATTCTCTTTTTTTAAATACTTCCTGAAGTGTATTACTTCATATTTCAATTTAAAATAAAAGTCTGAATAATTTTGTTTTTTTCAGGGTCACATGGAGGGGGAAGTTTGGGGTCTAGCTACTCATCCTCATTTACCTATTTGTGCCACTGTAAGTGATGACAAAACCTTAAGAATATGGGATTTATCTCCTAGCCATTGTATGTTAGCTGTTCGCAAATTGAAAAAGGGTAAGATGCTTAGTATGAAAAAATACTTAGCTGATTCAGTTGACATTTACAAGCATTATTAATCTTTCCTTGCTCAAATTATTTTATTAATATTATGTTCACAAGTTTTGGAGCCCGGAAGCTAATGAATCTGTACAAAAAAAACCCCTCTGTGGTACTGCTCTGAAGATTATTTGTAATGGTAACATATTTAAATTGAGCCAATTACATAAATGTGCCACTTTGAACAGTGGGGGGTCTTTGAATCTATAATTTTTTGGGGGATGTATTAGAAGTAATGTTGAAATTCTCTGTGATTATTAGAAGAATCATTGATGTCAAGGAAAGAGAACAGTCATAATATTTTTACCTGCTATCTACTATGTAACTAAATTCTATTTTGACAGATGGAAAATCTGTTGTGTCACAGGAGGTGACATGATTTAGGATTAGACCAGACTGGCATTAACAATCTTCTAATGATGTATATGCCCTGCTAGACAAAGGAATACAATGAGCTTTACCTGTTTGGCATTCAGCAATGCACTTTGATTCAAATATGCAGGATGCTTAGTTGAAAATTATTTAGATTGATAACGTAAATGTAAGAAGAGACATGAGCTCACACTTGCAGGGATTGAACAAGAAAGTTTCTAGCTGGCAAACTCTGCTCAAGTAATAAAGCTGACATTTCTTAATATTTTTAAGGGTAGTTTTGGCAAAAAAAAGTAAGTCTGTGATGATTCTATTTGCTGATGAGACACGTTTTGAGATGCTTTGATCTGAAAATGTATCTGTTTACTGTCCAGAAAGAGATGGATATTTCTGCAGACTGCAGTAATGGAATTGAAATCATATTTGATAATTAAAAAAGGCAAGATTCAATTAAAAAACAAAGTCTATGTAGGAAGGCGCATATTCCTGTATCAGGAATACCTGAGGAGCAGAAAGCTCAGGATGTTGTAGCTAATTGCTGGATGACAGTTACATGCCCCAGGATATATTGGAGAATTCATGCAGTTTGCAAAACACAAATCAGGATATTTTTGATATACATTTCTCACCTGTATTCAGCCGAATTAAACTTAAAATTGAGAATGAAGAAGAGCTACAGTATGATGAATGAGCTTTGTGGTGGAGCCATCTAAATAAAGGATTGCTGTCTACAAGTTAATCAGAGAAACAAATAAGAAGGGAAAATACTTATGCTAATGGAAAAATTCGACATGAAAGCAAGTTTATATAAGCTCACCATATATAAATTTAGATTGGAAATTAAACTGGTTTTCAAATTAGACTTGGCATGTTTATTTGAAGGATTTTAAGACCTAATGACTTACCATTTGTGATAGCAACTGAGTGGATTCTGTGAGTCCAGAAGTTCTTTTACAGCTGTGTTCTCTTTACTGGAGACAAACCAGCACTAGATACTAAGGAGAGCAAAGTAAAAATATACACACAGTAGTGATTAAGCTGTATTATATCTGTTTATACTAATGAAGAACATATATCAAGTACAGTTATACCTCGACTATTCACGCATAGTTATTGGCTGCTTCAGCTATTCGTGAAAAATACCTCCGCAAATGCTAATCAGTTATTCATTAATATGTCCGGTCGATGCATGTGTGATTGCTCCGCTTTGCAGAGGGGCAGTGCCATCGCTCCCCATGGAGTGGGACTGGCATGACCGCGCAGGGTGGGTGGGCGGTGCCTGTCACTCACTGGGGAGAGCCACAGATCACTCCCTTATGAGTGCTGCAGAGGTTACGTGGCATTTATAAGTCCCATGGTGCCTTTAGGTGTCTCTCATCACTCTAAACCTAGCTGAGGGGCCCTGCTCTGTCTTCTCCAGTGTCTGTCCCAGCATCACAGCCCTATAGCCCCCTGCCACCAGCAGCATGACCACAGTGGTTTGATAACACTAAACAGTTCACAAAGTCTGTATAAAAACCTGTTTCCACAGCCGCTCGTAGACAGGCTCACACACAGGGACAGGCAGGCAGGCTGGACTTGCCAGTGCATACCTGCATATGTGAATATACAGATATGCATGGCCTTAGACAAAGCATTCCTGCCTGCACTAGCCAGCTGCAGTTAAAGGGAAAACACTCCTACACCTAGCCTTAAAAGGGCCTCCAAGTATTTCAGGGTTGCAGAGTTGCCATATTTGTGGCAATAATTTGCCATGTTAATGTCCAACCGGAATTCATGGATTTAATGTTCTGCCGGAGCCTCATAAGACCCAAACTCCACAATGACTGTAATATACAAATAAATGTAATCTAAGATTCTGAGCCTGTGTTGATTTGCCAAGAGCTTCTATGTGTTACTGCAGCTTGGAAATTGTCTTGGCAGCACCTAGAAAACTTCTTTGACGTTTTATACTATAGGAATAGCTTTCCTTCACTAATGGAAAAATAGATCTAAAAGAAGGATAATGCATTGTAAATTGAACCTGAATGCCATTTCTGTATTCCTCGTAGGAGGCAGATGTTGCTGCTTTTCTCCTGATGGAAAAGCATTAGCCGTTGGTCTCAATGATGGAAGTTTTTTGATAGTTAATGCAGATACTCTGGAGGATCTTGTCTCTTTCCAGCACAGGAAAGATGTTATTTCAGAGATCCGATTTTCTCCCGGTAAGTGATATTTTTTCAAAATGAAGATTTTTATATCAAGGTTGTTCAAGCATGCTGTATCACCTTTAAAAGTAATAGAGATTTGTAGTATTCTTTTACAGGTAACAGGTAGATCTGCAAAACTAATACAGTCATACCTTGGTACATTGTGCTTTCACACTCGCGTCCTCATCGACTTGTGGAATTTTTTTCCTGTGAATCTGACTCAGTGACTCACGGTGCTTCCCAATTGATGCATGCGCAGTGCCTCTGCTTTGCTGAGGGACGGCACCAGCACTCCACATGGAGCGGGACTGGTATGGCCCTGCGGGGTCGGCGGATGGCACTTCTCACTCACTGGGGACAGCCACAGATCACTGCCTTATGAGTGTTGTGGAGGTTACATGGCATTTATAGTTCCCATGGCACCGTGTCAGGGTGCGGTCCCCTGCTGCGGTCCCTGCCCCGCTCCTGTGTGTCTCCGTGGCCAGAAAAGCTCATGTACATAGTATGTCATATGTAGTCTGGTGCACCTGGTGATATGTAGACTTAGCCCCGGGGAAAGTGCTGCTGCAGCGCTGTACCTGCCGTCCTCCACAGGGACTGCGGCCAGAGCTACCATCCGCTTTCCCCCTCTGCCCCACCTGCCTGGATGTGCTCTCAAGCATTTGTCCCCACCCACACCTTTCAGAGTCTGCCTGTGTGCGTGTGTCCGTGCATCTGTGCGTTACTGTTGCCATGACTACAGGCGGGGATGGAGATGCCAACAGGTGTGCTAAACTGCACCGGCAGCCAATTGCCAAGTGCTGTGTGCTGAGATGAGGCAGCAGCACAACGTGTCCACGCCTCCACTGCTACCCCAAGAGGCTTCTGTTCCCTCATGCCCTCACCCCAGCGTGGCAGGTGGAGCTGGCATTCTGCTGGGTCCATGCAGCCAGTGTTCCTGCTCCCACACTTGAGACAGGCGGAAGAGGCAGCGTGGTGGAAGAGAAGTGCAGGGATTCTCCAGGGGTCTCCCCAGGCAGAGAGGGCTCGAAAACGGTTCCCTTTGCTCCCCTGTGCTGTGATAGCCCATGGGGAGGAGTGGAAAATGTTCCCCAGCGCTCCTGCTTGGCTGGGATGGAGTGACGGGCATGGCCGGTATGCATATTAATGACCCATGACTGCTCACAGATTAGAATATTTGCAGGACCCCAGGGAGACCCATACCCCATGGCTATGGAGGTATGACTGTACTATTGTGAAAAACACTGCTGTGAAGTCCTGTGTTGTACATTTAAGTAGGAGATTATTGCAATAGGTTTGCTCATAGTAACCTCCTGAGTGCAGCAGTTTTAAGTCATGAACATCCATCAGTCTCTCTTGGTCTTAAGGGTTCCATTTTACAAGCTGCATAGATTTGGTTCTTCACTGAGGTTGTTGTTGGATAACGAGAATGTTGGAAAATGTTGGAAAGCCCTGTAAACATCTTTTTTCTTATTTTTTTCCCCTACAGTGCCTAACACTTCCAGTGAGGCTGTTTTTTTCCAATGGCATTGCTGGCATTGCTCTTATTTATGAACTCAAGTGCATGGCCTACTTCAGTTGAAATCATTATTTATATGAGAAATTTGATGCAAATTACTAATTCTCATGCAGCATTACGTTCTGATTCTCTAAGTTCTAACACTCTCTGAATGCAATAAATGTTTAAAATTACATCAAGGTACTTTTATTGTTTGAAAACGGAATGATATAATAGTTGTATATTTCATACTGATTTTGATATGTTACATGGACATCAGTCATGGGGAATATGTTGGCAAGCTGATTGCAAAGAATTCTGAGTTGCCTGCAGCTAAATTCCAGAATTTACTTGTGTTGAATATAGAGAGTGCTACAATTTTTGGAAATGTTTTGTGTTTTACCAATGTTTTAGGAGCTGGAAAGTACTTAGCTGTGGCATCCTGTGACAACTTTGTAGATATTTACAACGTAATGAGCAGTAAACGAGTAGGAATCTGCAAGGGAGCCTCCAGCTATATCACGCACATGGACTGGGACATAAGAGGTAAGTAGCATTCATTGTATAAATGTGCTGTAAGACTGATTACATTATGGACTAAATACATCTGCAGTGTGAATTTGTGTTATCTCTGGCAGATCTGTTTCTTCAGTTTGAGTATGCTTACAGCATCTGAATCAATATTAAACCCATGCATTTTACTACTATATATTTATATATTTGGAAGTTGTGCAATTTGAAGTAAAATAGCTTCTCTCTATAGATGGGTTTGTTTGGATTACTTTTTAAATCTTTGCTGATTATTCTTTGACTTCACTAGGTGACTAGTGATTCTTTGACATCACTAGGTGATGTGGTGATAGAACAAGGGGGAATGACCTTAAGCTAAAGAAGGGTAGGTTTAGGTTAGATATTATGAAGAAATTCTTCACTATAAGAGTGGTGAGGCACTGGAACTGACTGCTTAGAGGTTTTGCATGCCCCATCCCTGAAGGGGCTCAAGGCCAGGCTAAACGGAGCTCTGAGGAACCTGGTCTAGTGGCAGGGGGTGGAACTAGATGATCTCTAAGGTCCCTTCCAATATAAAACATTCTGTCATTCTGTGGTTCTACTTCTTGAATAATAACCTGTATAATGCAGTTGTATCTGTAGCTCAGGAATGTGTATCCTTGTTGTCAAACAGTAGAAAGTCTGTCTTCCTGGGTATTAATGTGATTAATTTAAATACTAAATTCAGTCCTGTTTCCTTCAAAAATAAAGCTGTGCAATTGTGCAGTCTGTTAGGTCCTGTTCTTATTTCTCTACGTAATCACTTTTGAAACAGCCTGATTTAATTTGAAAATGTTGTGAGTTAGTTTCCTCTGAGAATTTTGTAAAGAGGAAGAGTACAGAAACACTGTACTCAGCAATGAAGTAGTATAAAGTCAAGCAGGAGTCACCTGCTTGGGAGCAGCCATATGTACTTCTCCATCCCAAGAACATATGCATCATCAGGCAGTTATCATAAACAAGCTTTGAATTAGACTTGGTACATGTTGTGTGTCATTTGATGGAGCAACCATAAAAATGAGAGAAAAGTGATGCATTATTACAGTTTTCAAACAGAGGAGAAAGGATTGTGAATTTAATGGGCAAAAGGATATCTTTTGAAGGCTGTACTTCCTGATCCCTTATTTATTTATGAAACTTTTTCCAGTAGAAACAAATACATAATTTATGTAATGCTCTTAGGAACAAAAATTTCAAAGTAACGTTTTTGTATTTTTTTTTCTATAAAATGGAATCTTCTGCCAAATGTTAACATACAATATGTAATATGTTTTATAGGGAAACTCTTGCAAGTCAACACTGGTGCTAAAGAGCAGTTGTTTTTTGAAGCCCCCCGTGGGAAAAAGCAGACAATTCCTAGTTTGGAGGTGAGGAACTGTGCTGCCTTCTTAACTTGTTTGCAAATGAGAGTTATGGTACAGCCATCCATACCACATAAGAGGGAATGGTGTATGAAACTATGATTTTGAACTGGTCTGGATAAAGCTTCTGTTTTGGCATGTGCTGACCTTTATTCCTTTTTTTAAGCCTGTTCAATTATGTAATGTAATCAGAATGATAAAATACATAGGGGATATCACATTTGTTTCAGCTGTCTTAGGCATGAAAATCTCAGTAGACTTCTATGTGCCTTTTCTGGTACCTAAATACCTTTAAAAATCTGTTGCAGATTACTTAGCTCTTACCTTGCTGTGGAAAACCTCATGTCTCTCTTTACATAATAATGCAATATAATAAACATAATACATATAAGCAAGGGGTAGTATGTTGTAGCTATAATGTGATTTTGTTTTCTCAGACATAAGCATTGTCATAGTGCAGAGAGCAAAAATTGATAGTTTTCAAATAATATTTTCCATGAAATTGAAAGGCACTGCTGAAAAATATAATTTGTTTTCTTTAGCTTGGAAGGGCAAGCAAGGTAAACAAAATTTAAAATACTACTTTGAATTTTGGAAATGAAAATTAATGGAAGTAAAACTACAGGTCTGAAATGAAATCCTGAATAGTAAGAAAACTAGTAACTACTGTGTTAAAATACTGTATTTTAGATGTCATGTATCTTTCATTACAAGGTCTTTTACTTGAATCAAATATGGAAGAAAAATGCCTGGGAAGAAGCATGCTCTGTCTCAAATGTGTTGTTTTTGTAGGTAGAAAAGATTGGCTGGGCATCATGGACAAGTGTTTTGGGCTCTTGCTGTGAAGGGATCTGGCCAATAATTGGTGAAGTCACAGATGTAACTGCTTCATGCCTCACTAGTGATAGTAAAGTATTAGCCACAGGAGATGATTTTGGATTTGTGAAACTGTTCCGATACCCTGCTAAAGTAAGTATTTTCAGCTGTTCATGGAGAACATTGATTAATAAATCTGCCTTTTCAAAACTGAAAAATTATCACTCAGAACAAAGTAGTGCTCTTATATTTTTCTCATTATGATTGAAGAAGGCACTCAGGATTACATTGCAGTTTGCAGTGCATAAAACTTATAATTAGTAGCAATAACCATTCCAGGTGAGATTATAGAGCCACCTCATGCAGTGTCCTGCTTCTGACAGTGGGAAATGAACAGGAAAAACTGTAAAAATGGGAGTGCTTTGGAAGACAGTTAACATCTCTCTCTCACCTACATTTCACTCATGATTTTAAGAACCTTCATTCTGTCCAGTCTCAGTAAATTTTTTTCTAAGATGAAGATCTTTAATGTTATTTAATAATGTGTTATAGAAAAGCCGTTTAGAAGTACATTATATTTTTACTGCTCTTCCAGATCTTTCTTGATTTTCCTGTATATTTATCAGTAAGTATGTCTTCAAGATTGAAATGTTACTATGCTAAGGATGGTAAAAATGCACAAGTACTGACTCAAAATATTCTATGTGAATTTTATTCTAAATCAGTTAGCTTATTGTCTCTCTTAGGAAAAGTGATCCAGTGATAATTGCTGGAATCTGTTTAAAAACTACTTATTGCATGTTTGATCTGGAGCTATGGTTAACATTTCATGAAGTTACTATAGGAGAAGCACTTGGCAAATCATGTGATACAATCATGTGAAACGCAAAACAGCTGAAGCACGAACGTTAAAGAAGTTAAAAACATAATCATTGTGCACTGGTAACTCATTTCAGTTCTGTCCAGCAGACTGGTTAAATTTGATCTTTGCCTTTCTTTTTCCCTTCTTAGGGAAAATTTGGAAAGTTTAAGAGGTATGTTGCTCATAGTACCCACGTAACAAATGTCCGCTGGACCTACGACGACAGTTTGTTGGTCACTGTTGGAGGAGCAGACACGTCTTTAATGCTCTGGACTTACGAGATGGAAGGACATCGGGATAGCAGGCAATGTGACAGTGAAGAGTCTGATCTGGATTCTGAAGAAGATGGGGGTTAGTAATAATTTATAGAACTAGCTGGATTATGCTATTTCAGGAAGACTTTATTTCATTAATGGAAAATTTATAATTTAGAAATAACCATGTTTTATAGATTGCTTTGATCTTGAGTACTGAAGAGTGTTCAAAACCATTAAGGAAAATTTCTTTTGGAGGGAAAAGACTGATAAACTGCTGTCAAGAAAATGATAATGAAGTGTTAGACTTTCTGCTTTGAGTCAGAGTATATAAACAGACTCTTGATATCTTTCAAATGAAAAAATATTGTGTCAATTATACATTGCTACCCAAAATCTATATATATAAGTAGAATCATCACAGTTTAGATTTAGGCATTAATTCTAAAGGAATTATATTGAAATGTGTATAATGTGAGATCATAGTTATCCTGCTATTATATCATCTGTTTCCATGGAAACATAGTAGCCTGAGATAGACTGATGTTTCTCGAAAAATCTACTGCAATGTCATCATATCAATATTTATAAAAGATATTATAAAAGTAGTTTAAAAAGTGTTGATTACATTTTGTGNTGTGCAGTTTTTCCTCCTTGTCAATTCCTCGGTCTTCAAGCATTTTTGAACTATCACTGCGACTCTTAAATAGTTCTGTGTAATAAACTAACTTACGTTTTCACTAAAATCTGCTAAACAACCAAAGAAACACTTTAAATACTAGACATATTAAACCTTCAGCGGAGAAGAATTTTTACTTACTGTCTTTCTTCTTAAAAGTGTTGATGAGTACATCCACAAAGTAATTTAATTGACTACAGGAGGACTTGCCAGCTTTAACTTTTTAAATCAAAATATGCCATCTTCAGAGTTTTTGTTCAGCTTCTGCCTGTGACCTTTTAGCATATTGTAGCCCTGTGACCTTCCCTAGACTTTGGTGTTTTACACAGAGCCCTCTTAAGATGCATGTTCAGAAGTACTCTAAGAGAAAGATAGGTCTTTAAATCTTTACAAGAAAAGACATTGACATCTTTATCCACAAAAATTTCTCTTGGTCAGGACCTATTAATTACAGTTAGAGTTAAGATCTGTTCTGAATGTTAGCATTAGTAGTCCGTATCTGTAGAAAAAAAACCCACAAAACAATGGAGACTGAGTAGCCACCCTGTCACTTTTTAGCTTTTTCACCATGTTTACTATCATAAACATCACATCGACTGTCTATTGTGTAGGAACCGTGTGCAGTCCTAGAGATTCCATCGTAATTGTTGTATCTTGGAACTGAGGACAACCAGGTGCTAAATCCTACATATCTTACGAGCAGGTGTCAGGGAGCAAGGTCCTTTTTTTAGTGCTCCTAGTTGAGGGCAACCAAGCAGAAACAGGGTAGCTTTGAATGTCCCTTGACTATTTAGTAATTTTTTTTCACGAAGATATTGTATGGAATTTTTTCTTAGAATGTCTTTTATTAACTATGTTCATGATTTCTAGCTACTTTCCTTTTGTTGTATATTTATGCTACTAATAATAGATCCTATAATTGTTTTTGTAATTCAGTACATTGTCTTTTCTGATACCTTATTTTGGGTTCATACTGTTTACTCTGGTTTTGTTAGGTTATGACAGTGATGTGACAAGGGAAAATGAAATTAATTACACCATCAAAGCCTTATCAACAAACATTAGACCAATGTTTGGAATTAAGCCTCATCTGCAACAAAAGGAGCCAACCTTAGATGAAAGGTAATTACTAAACTATGATTCTAGCCATGAAATCAATGTGAAAAGATGATTAATTGTAAATCAAAATTATATTGGAATATACAGTTCTTCACTTAAAAGGATATGTATAAAAAGAGTCTAAATACTTCTTCGGAGAAAACAAAAAAATCTTACCTAAGGACTAGGCTGTATGTATTTTTCAGAGAGCACAAAAGACTACAAATAGTGTATTTGTATTTTTTATGTCTGACCAGTTCCTCCAGCGAATCTACATATTTGCTGGTGTTCTATTTGAAGTTTAAATACTGAGTGGTATCTAGTGTTGGCATTATAGTCGTGAACCTATACATTTTTTTTACTGAAAGACAGCCCTCCATTTTTTGATTCTGCCAACAAACTATTCTGATGAATTCAGCTTTCATTGCTCCATGTACTATTTCTGTCTCCACGTGGCTTCTGCCTTTCTTTGAAAAATTCTGTCCACAGAGGTTCTGTAGTTTCTGTTAATGAGTCTTGGAAAATGAAACTGATTGCTCTGCATCTTAGTTGTATTGCTTGGTTCACTGTTGTAGGCTTTAGAAGAGAATGGGATGGGGAGCAGAGTAAAATAAGACCAGAAGGTAAAGTAGATGTGAAATAAGAAAAACAAGTACTTGAACATTATCTGTTTTAGAATCTGCAGCTGAGCACAGGACCCTTAAAGTATTTTTGTTGTCAGCAAAATGGATGCAGACAGTATATGTGAGGGAAAAGGAAAGGGGGATTCCTAACGTGGCAATTGAGAAATGCTAATATTAAAGAGAGGGAAATGAGGAAAACAACACAGCATAATTAAGTGTAAGGATGTAGAGAAATAGCAGATAGGAAGCTTTCCGCAAGAATTGCAGTAACGCTGGACAGATCTGTGGTACCCTTTTGTCAGAAATGGAATTTGATGTAGGAGTTTCGTGTCATGTTTTGTTTTTAAGTTGTGTTGCTGGAGGAGGGAGTGGGATGCTTGTGTATAATGCTGTCTTGCATTTATAATGGGATGTGGTCTTTCTCTTTTTTTAATTAGATGTATTTGATGTGGAAATCAAAAAGAAATAATGAGTATGGTATGAAAGCTATGATTAAGGATTTTTTAAATGAAATTGTAAACCTCTTGTGTTTTTTCAATAATTGTTTCTGTAAGCTGGGTGAATTGTGTTTTTCAGCTTCAAATATAATATTAAAAGATAATTAATTCTATAGTAAGGTAACTAAGTTTTGATTTGGAATACATAAAAGATCATGAAAAGATTCCATTGCTGAAAAGTCTGAGGCCCTAAAACTTCAACGTTTTTCATTAATAATAAAACCAGGCTATGGTTACTATATGTATTTTTATTTCTGTTCTACTGAAGTTAATATTGTGTAAGATTGGTAAATGTTTTACTCTACTATCATCGATACTAATTTTTTTTTTTATTACTCTTTCCTTTTGCTTCCTATGAAGGCAGGGGGTAGTAAGGTAAGTTCACTTACATGATATCCAGGATTAAATGCTTTTTAACACTGAGCTGCTTGGGAAAGTAGTTACACTTTGAAATAGAAGGGAAGGATTTATCTCTTTACTATTAAAATGGCTGCTTGTTAGTGGGTAGAAAAGGAATGAGGAACACAGAGTAAGTCCAGTTCTCAGTCTGAGTTGATGTGAGTGAATGCTAAACAGAGTATTTGGGAGGAGGTGTTCAAGTCCAATCCTCCTTTCCTCAGTACTTAGAGGGACTAATGAGCAGCTTGACTTCAATAGCTTCAGTCAGAGACCTTACCTAACTGCGTGTGGAGTTCTGTAAGCCTGTATTGCAGTGTTGTTGTAGAGGTCCAACATGGAATAAAGAGTGCAATGAGCACATTGCAGAGATGCCTGAAGTGGCTATTTGAGCAGTATGTATCACAATGCCTGCAGTACCGAAGCTTCAGGGATTAGAGGAGCATAATTGCCTTGGCTGCAGCATTTTACTGATGCACTGTGTTACTTGAGGATCTGAGCTGTTAAGTCCACATAATGTTCATATGGGAGTCTCTAGCTTAGGTGCTTGCATTAGGTTATGAGCTCTTGCATGTACTCTATTTAGAATATATGCATACTCAAAAACTTGCTCTTACATTTGTAGCACAACAAACCCTTACGCTGTAGGCCACCCTTCAGACTTGTAAATTGAGCTGCCAGGACACTTGGATCTACACTGGTTATGAAAGGAGAACCCCTCTCACACCTACCCTGGACCCTGTTTCAATGAAATCACATCCCTGTGGTGCCAGGAGATATAATTGTGTTAATCTCTGTGTGTCCTTCAGACAATTTGCCATAATCAAGAAAGCTGCTGTCTTCATCTAAATTTTAGAACATACCACTAGCAACCCTTATCATATTCATTCTGTTTTTAGGCTTTTGAAAAAAAAATGTTCATCTATAAATTCTGTGTTTATGTATAAATTATGCTGAGGATGTATAACTTATACAGACTTTTGTATTGGCCCTGACTGAATACCAGGTGCCCACCAAAGCTGCTCTGTCACTTTTTCTCAGATGGACTGGTGAGAGAAAATATGTATGTATAACCAAAGGCTCATGAGTTGACAAAAAGGCAAGGAGAGATCGCTGTCATGAGCAAAACAGTCTGTTCAGCCATTGTCACTGCCATTCCCTCTTCTTCAGAGGAAGGCTTCCTCACACTCTTCCCCTGTTCCAATGTGGGATCCTTCCCATGGGAAGCAATCCTCCATGAACTTTTGCAGTATGCATCCTCACAAGCTGCAATGGATTCAGTGAGAGTCCCTTGCATGGGGTGCAGTCCTTCAAGAACTGACTGCTCTAGTGTGGGTCCCCCACAGAGTGACAAGTCCTGCCAGCAAACCTGCTCCCAGTGTGGGCTTCTCACTGCATGGGGTACAAGTCCTGCCAGGAGCCTCCTCCAGCACAGGCCTCCTATGGGGTCACAAGCTCCTTCGGGCAAACACCTACTGCAGTGTGAGGTCCTCCATGGGCACCAGGGGGATGGATATCTCTTCTACTGTGGACCTCCATGGGCTGCAGGGGCACAGCTGCCTCAGCATGATCTTCACTATGGACTGCAGGGGCCTGGAGCACCTGCTCTTGCTCCTTCTTCACTGACCTTGGTGTTTGCAGAGTTGTTTCCTCACATATTCTCACTGTTCTTCCCCTGTTGCACTGCAACTTCTTCCCCCCCTTTCTTAAATGCATTGTTGTACCTGGCAGCTGAAATGGAATTCATAAGCCATAGCTTAATGGTGAATATCCCGCTGTATAGAAGGAATGCAATTTTTAGTATTCAGAGCATTAAATGAGAGAAACAATAGAACACTAAAAGAGGCAGGCACTTACCTGAAATCTCACCTGTTTTCTAGTTCTGACTCACAAAAGCATGGCTGTTAGGCCAGGACCTGTAGTCTGACACTAGCCTCCATTTAAAGTCAGGTATTGGTCAACTAGGTACCAAAAACTGATTTACTAGGATTATTTTGATTGTAGTATGTATTAGAAAAGTTAAGTTAATCTTGTCCTTTTTTAAGCAGCAGAATGACGTAGGAAATGGGAGATAGAATTTAAAATTAAGAAGCAGTGTGACAGAACCGCTTCTCCTTTTATTTATATGTTTACTTATTTTTTGTCTTGAGGATTTTTTTGCATGTGTATAAGGACATCTGCATAGATGCAGAAACACATAACCTATTTTAAATCTTTGTGTATTGGAAATGGGAAGAAAACAAAAAAACTACTTAAATACAAGTCCTTTACAGATTCAGATTTTTTTTTTTTTTTTAATGGAATAAGGACAGTAAATACAGTCATACCTCCATGTTCGTGGATTACGAGTCTCCTGGTGGTCCTGCGAATGCCCAATCTGCAAATACTATTCATGGGGGTAAAACCCATGAATACGCAAAAAAAGTGCGCATAAGCGAGGTAGGACTGTAAATCTAAATTGTACTTCCAAGGGAGTGATAGAGAGAGGAAACTACTGAAATGAGATTTCCTTTATCTGTACCTCTGAATTATCCCCTTGTCATTACCACTTAAAGAGAAATTTGGAGGTTTTATACAAATGTCTTATGTTTTCGATAATTGAACAGAATGCAATTATATTTTTCTGTTTGCTAATCTAGTGACTTGTGATATGAATGTAAATAACTCAAATTCCAGAGCTCTTTTTAAAAAAAAAATCATCTTCTTTCACTCTGTGAACTTGTGTGATTTGGGAAAGGAGAGAAACAAGGAATCAAAATGAAAAATTATAGCAAGAGACTTTGTATTAGCAGCTTCTTCTTTCTGTGTCTACCCTGTTTGGAGAATAAATTCAATTTCAGGAAAATTTTAAATTAACTTTTCTTTAAAAGAACTGTTTTAGAAAGCAGGCCTTTTTGAAACCTACCTTTCTGCCTTCTGGAATGTACATTAGTGCAAGATTGAGACTGATACCCCTGAAGTTTCAGATTTCATTCTTCCCAAGCATGAATTTAATTACATTATTAGTTGCTAGTATTACAAGCTATAGACTGAAACGACATTATGGAAAGGAATGGTCTCCCTTTACCAGTTTGAGGTCATTATTTTTTCCTTCCAAAGCTGAGCTAAAACTCATGTCTTGTACCAGTGAGGCATCCAATCATACCTCCATATATGTAAACATTTGCTAGCTAGTAATTCGGTATGTCACGTGTGGTCCATTTGGAAAACCTTGTTCCATACTTAGGTCATGAGATTGAAAAAGTAGAATTGGAAATTAAAGAATTAAAACTGCTGAAGGGAAGCTAAAATTTTTCCTCTGACTATATGAACATTTGTTTCAGTGGACTCAGTAAAACTGTGCTCCATTCTTGGAGAATCTCTCATTTCTCCTGCATAGTTCTTACTGTGAAAATTGTCTGAAGGTATTGGAATTCTGTAGTCGTTAAAGAATTGCATTCTACTGACTGTCAAACCTGTTCAAGCTTCATTTGGATTTTATTGTGAGAAAAGGTTTAGCTGTTTCCTATATGAAGAAATAGTGCATCAGTCATGCATTGCACAATAAAGTTAGAACTAATTAGAAGAGATAAAACACTTTTTTTGGCCAGGGGGAGGAAGAGAGAAATCCATTTGTGACTTGATTTGTTAACATAGTTTTTTTTAATTTTCAGGAAAGATTTCCTAAATTATTTCCTAAACTATTTTTTCGTCACTTAGTAGTGAAAAACATTCACTAGTGTCTCCCTTGCCACCCTGGAGTTGCTTGGTAGTGCTTAAAAGAAAAACAAATTAAATCAGTGGAAATGTACCTGGCAATCAAACTAATAGAAAGTGCCCATGCATACTACAAATATTAGGAAACAATCTGTACATGCCTGTATACTCTGATGCTTATTAATAATTTTTGGCTAGTTGAAATATAGGAGTCATCATACATGACTGAGGAAACCCATCCAGTGCAAAGTTCCTTTAGTCAACATAAACTGAATAGGATACTCAGAAAAACCAGCAAAAAAAAAATCAGCAGAGCTCAATACTACACATTTTGACTAGATGCCGTAATTTTATTTTAGTATGACTGAATGTATTTTTGAGTGAGCTTGAATGTCTGTCTCTAATAGTGACTCAACTATTCTATCCATCAGCTTATTTAAGGAAGTTAAACCTCCATAACCTTTCTTTAAGTAATTCAGGTGTTGTATTTGCCAACTCCTTAAACACTTGATATATTTCAGAGGTTTTTGGGTCTGCTTCTGTTTTCTTTCTCTGTTTACAATAGGAATTATTCTCATGCCAACACGTGTTCATAATTCCCACTTAAGTGAATGGGAGTTTACTATAGAAATAGTAGATTTACATAGTCTATGAAGTGAATAATCCCCTTGTTGTAATACAAAGTGAAAAAAACAGGAAGGCTATAATAATTATTTATATGAATAATTCACTGACACCTAACTCTTAGCCAAACTTGTATAAGTAATCCTTTTCTCTTTCCCATCTGCTGCTGAAAAGAGGTTCCAGGTAATGCTTTTATTTTGCTATCTAGTCCATCTTTTACTGTCATCTCCCATTTTCCTTAAAAAGCCATCTGTCATGTTGGGTGCTATACCCTGCACCTATCACTCTTCAGAATGTTCTTTGTATTACAAATGTAAAATTTACATGTATTCATTGTAGTTGTTTAATACAGTAGGATAGATTTTTATTTTTACCTACTAATATAAAATTGACTACTTGAATAATTAAACTTAATCAAGTTTTACAAGTAGTGTTTTTCAATAATATTTATTAAAATATAAAGATCTGCACTCTTTACAGTCCCTTAGTAGACAGCTATTTTACATTGGATGGGACAGTCTCACCTAACATGTCATGGTGTATGTGTTTCTAAATTAAATAAGATTATATTAGATATTAGATTACCTAAATCTACATTAGTACATACAAACTGGCACTTACTCCTCATAGGGCACATGCAAATAATTATGAGTAATTTTTATCAAGAAGCAGTATTTAGAAACTACAAGGTTTCATTATTTTCTATTGGAAATCAGACTTGTAAAAAGTTTTACAGGTGACCCTCACAGAATTTTCTTACCAACAGCTTTTATTTGCTCTATGAAATCATGCCCAAAATAACATTTCTGTATTTGAAAAACAGAAGTAGATGTTGTAAATGACATTACCATAAGTTACCACAGAACTCAAAGAATTAATGGTCATTTATATCTGGTCTGTCACAGAAAATCATCCTTTGTTTTATCAATAACTTTAGAAACTCACTACCAATAATGAAATTAGGGAGTGAAATGCAACCTCATACAAGACAATATGGGTAGCAGTATCAATAATGCTGAAGCTATGTCTCAAAGCATGAAATATGGATTTCCTTGTTTCACATACTACTTCAAAATGCTTGTCTTCAATTTTTATGGTTTCATAACAAGTAGTGTGTATATATATATATATATATATATGTACCAACTCTATTCTCATTTTTAAAATTAATTAAAGTATTTATTTCCCTTATGATAGATGGCTGAAATTCTCCATCAAGCACATGTTCAAATTGACCCTGTCCATATGTGCATTTACCCCAAAATGTTATTCCTGCTCTCCTTCCCATCTTTTGCACACAGTTTTTGAGCATGCAGCCAGTTATACATACATACAGTTATACATATGACCACTGTATGTTGTACATGCCATTATTCACTTTCCTGCACATTGAATAGCAAATGAAAAATATATTCAACTTTAAAAAAAAATCACATGGAAAATGTATTCTGCTGTCCTTCAACGTTCCTACTTTTAAAAACACAAGTTGTCATCTTGAAACTTAATTGGGAAAAAACCCCCCATATTTTGCTTGTCATTTGCATTCCAGTTCCACTGCTCGGGATCAACACAGTCTTTAGTGAATAGGTTCTTGGATAAATCATTTAGGTGACCTCTGAGATAATAAAGCTGAATAAAAGTTGGCAAGTTTTATTGACCAATGTACATTAACTTTATTCTTTGTGGTTGTGTGGTAATGTACAAATGTAAATGTTCTCTAATAATGGGCTAAGGATACAAGCCTATATTTGTGTCTGTACAGCACTTAAGTATTGACAGTCTTCTCAAGCAGTTGTATAATGTGAGTGTTTTACCTCTTCTCCCATTCCATCCCAAGGGGTTAGCAGGGAGCAAATGTTATAAAAATGCCACGTTCTAGAACCGTGCAGCAGAGAAATGTTGAGTTCCAGTAACATAAACCTATGTCAAAACCATGTCCATTCAGTTTTTACTGCTTGCATAAAACTTGAAATATGCTCCCCTGATCTGTTTAATTTTTCTGCTTTATTTTTCCTCTCTAACTCATTTGTCCCTCTGTCTTTCAGAGACGTGTGTGAAATAAGGGCTGGTTGGGAGGGAAGGAAAGAGATGAGGTGTGAGTGCTCTGTGTCAAATATAAGGGTGACAAGTAGAAAAAGGGCTCTTTATGCTGTATTTTATCAATTTCTAGAAGAACAGTAATGAGACTGTTGTAGAATTGTCCATGACAAATCAAAAATTAAAAATACAGAATCTTTTGAAAAATTCTGGAGTGAGCAGGTGGTGGATTGGGCAGTTTTGCTCTATCTTCCCCTGCCCTCACCTGTAAAGCACAACTTTAGTTACTGATAAAATGCATGGTCTGCTGTTCAAATTAACAGAGAAGTTTATGCACAATTGCTAAATCTAGAATTAGCAACTAGAATAAGCAATTAGAATTTTTCTCCACATGCTGGTTGCAATGTAATCTAAGTAAGCTGCATTTAAAGATTTCCTTACTGTCTGAAAAGCACCAGAAGTTACGCTTCTCTCAGCAAGGAAGACTGTCTGGGATCTATATTTTTTGACTTGCCTTCCCTCTAAAAGGTTTGGGGTTTTTTCTGCTGCTGTGTGTGTAGTCTAGCAATCCTGTTTTAGGTTTTGATGCTTCACAGCTGAGTAAGGTGGCATTGTGCTTTTCTTTTTACTCCTTAATATGTCTGACAACTGGATTTTTTTTCTCCAGAAGCCTTTTTGAGTTCTGAACATGGCAGTAGAAGCAGCATGCATAGCAAACAGCATGGACAGTCTCACATTTCTGTACTCCCCACTGTACTTGCTGTTTGATTTTATTGCTGCTGTATGGCATGGCATGAGAGAAGGGAGAATATGAGAGTAGAAAGCTGATTCTTGGGAAAACTAATGGTTAGAACCAACAGAAGCACTGGTAAACAATCTTCCAATTTCATCACTTCAGCATTGTTCCCAGTTTCCGTGTATAAAAAGAGATAGGCACATGTTCTGTTCATTTAATTAATTAAAAAAAAAGTTTTCAAAATAAACATTAGGTAAGTGATTTTTAAGAAACCACTTTTCTAGAAGTGCTTTTAAAGGAACATGCATTTTAAGTGGGCCCCTAATTACCTCATAAATGAGCAGCAATTATGGAGTTTTCAAAGGAATTCAGAAATTTTAGTTAGAATTCAAAATAAAAGTATAGGTAGGAAAAAAATTTGGTTACCAGCTCTTAATATCATTAATTCATTACATAAATCAAGTATTAGGAATGTTTCAATAACTGTAATTCTTAGCCATAAAATAACAGCTTATGTATAGTCATGGGCATGGGAAAGTTTATTTAACTCATTAAATTGCTGTTTACAACTACCTGAAGGGAAGTGGCAGTTGGGTGGGTGTAAATCTCTTCTCTCAGGCTGCCAGCACCAGAACAAGAGGATCTGACCTTAAGCTGTGCCAACAGAGGTTTAGACTGGATGTTAGGAAGAGGTTTTTCACAGAGAGAGTGATCGCTCATTGGAATGGTCTGCCAGGGAGGTGGTGGAGTCGCCATTCCTGGAGGTGTTTAAGAAAAGACTGGATGAGGGACTCAGCGACATGGTCTAGTTGGTGGGAGGCTCAGATGGATGGAGTGTGGTGCCCATGGCTCCGGGGTTGTGGGTTTGATCCCTGTGTGGGTGTTCGCTTGGGAGTTGGACTAGATGATCCTGTGGGTCCCTTCCAACTCAGAGTAACCTGTGAACCCTGTTCATGTTTCAGAGACTTTTGATTGCACAGAGAGAGAACTAGTTATTATTTTATCATTTAGCTTCACAGATTTGCATGCACTAGAATTTGTTCGGTTTTAAGCATTACTTATATTCATATGCAAAAACCCCAAACCACTCCAAAGCCCCAAAAACACCTTTATTCACAATATTTGGGCAGATCAGTGTGACCATTTCAAAACAAAATATTGGGGAAAAAATATTTTCAGGAGAGAAAAGGGAATCTTAATGTAAATTTACCCCAGATATTTAATGGAGCTGTCTGATTTACTCCTTCCTCTACTCCCCCCACCCCAGCACATTTTAAGAGGAACTGGACTGTATTAGTTTCTCTTTTTCTCAGTCTTTTCATTTACCTGAATTAATAAGAGCAGCTTTTTATTCTCTGTATCACTGAAATGCTTTCAGAAGGCCCATTCCCTGAACTGAATTTGCCTTTCAATTTCTGTCCATGCATTTCAGTAGTTTTACTTGACTGGATTTATTTCAGTTTGCGTAGCACACAGTGTTAAGAAGCTTTCTATGGCATTGGGAGATACCTATTGCCTCCTGATCAGAGTATTTGAAATTTCTCATCTGCTGTGAAATTGGGGAACAAATACAGTTGAATGTTTATTCCTCTTTCAGATAACCTCTCTCTGTGCATTAATATGGTGATATTGGAGAGTTTTTCCTGGTGATTTGGAAAATTCTAAATAAAAGTGTAGTTTCTCTATATTTTTAATTGAAAAAGTGAGAATTTTACCTAGCAATGCTATTGTTGTAGCATGATAGACTAGATGAGAGGATCCTAGGAGGCATCAATGGTGATAGGACAAAAGAGAAGGCTTGGAAAATATCTTGGCAGGCTAGAGAATTTATGCCAAGTATAAAAGCTGGTTGAGAGAGAGTAGTGATTCAAGAGTGGCTGTGAAATTGGATGTTGGGATTGTTGACAGAAATGAGAGATTCCATGGTTCCTGCACTGGCCAGTATGCTTGTGTAGATGATGAAGCCCCAGACTGAGATTGGTTTGCTTTTCCTCCTCTTTTCCAAGTTAGAATATGACTTTTTCACTTTCACATACTAAAGGACAGGACGCTATGACTGTGAGCTAGGTCTAGATTATAACTGAAAAAGAAATTGAAATGTCTTGCTTTTCCATCTCAAGGTGTAAGTGAATCCCTTCTATCTGGAAACATTAGAGAGAAAAAAAGATTTGTAACTGAGGACCTTTGAGAATGAAGTCTAAGGATACTATTCCCACCACAAAACTTTCAAGCAGGACTGAAAGACTGTATTGAAATGCTGCAGTCTTTTAATATTTGTCTCTGAACAAATAGACCTTTAGTGCATGTCCATGTTGGACTCCTTTTCTGACCTGCCTTGCTGTATATAGTTAAGGTCCCCACATTTTGCCTTTATTACCAGTTTATTAGAAGCCTCTTTTCTAAGAAAAAGAATTTTGGGAGTAGCAAAAAATGAATGTTAGACTACTATTCTTTGTGAATTTATAGAAATATTTCTCCATACTGCAGTTACTGTTCTCTGTTTTAATTTGAACTTATTTATGAGTGTATATGAAATATGAGCTTTAGTTATCTTCCTTCAGGCCTTGTCTTTTCTTTCTAACTTGAAATTATTATTTCATACTTTACTCCAATAAGAATTTAATACAGCCCATATTCCCTCCTTGTGAAAAGACTCAGTGTTCACTAACCATGCAGTTTAAAGCAGCACCGTTTCTTGTTAGATCTGTACTCGGCTTTTCTATTGTAAAGATTTCACATTTCATAAAATCTAGATGCGTGATGCTGAACTAAATACATCAAATACCGTCCTCTACCTCTATCTAACGAAATAGGAAACTTTAATAAACTGGACCACATTTGAGTGATTCAGGCATATATCAGAATAATTTTTTCATTATTTTTCTTTTGTAATTTCATTTTTATTTTGTGTTTTTTCCCCCTAAGTTTCCAAGGTTTCCAAGAACATCTCAGAACATAGTTTATGGTTGAAGTATAATTTGCATTATAGCATGATTAAATATTTTACTTTGTGATATGACATCAGTCTATAAATGTACTGAAATTAGTCAGGGAAAATGAAGAAATAAAGCTAAGAAAATGATATTTTATTTGAATAACTGAAAATATACTTTTCAACTGTAGTTCAAAATATACAGTGTAAAACCAAATCATATCCTATTGTTCTTAGGAAAGACAGTCATTATTTTGAATCAGAGTCATCATTCAAGAGCAGAGATGAAATTAGAAGTACTTCATGCTAAAAAGGAATAGGAAAGAGAGCTGACCTTTTGCTTTATTTGTGCTATTAGTTTGTTAGACTGCCTACTGGATTAAATCATCTAGATGTCTGAATCTAGACATATAATTTATTTTTAAATTAATTATTCCTCTTAAGAGTCAGGTCTAGAGGTTTCTTGTGTGGCCACAAATGCTGCATTGGAGTTGGACTTGATGATCCTTGTGGGTCCCTTCTAACTCAGAATATTCTGTGATTCTGTGATCTATAGAATCAATAACCAGTGCTCCTGCAAATTACTAGGAATCGTTGCATAATTTTAAAAAATAAAGCTTTTTTAAAACTACTTCTTTATTGAACATAACGGGAAAGATATTTTACAGGTATTTGTTAAGCATATCTTGTTGAGATTTCATAATAAAACATGGACTATTCAGAACTAATTAGATTAACCAGGTAAGCCTTTATTCTATAAAAATTACAACAGAGAAGATGGAAGTACCATAAGAAAATAGCTTGAAAAAGCTGAGAATATTTTATAAGTGATCATTTTAAAACAAGTCTTTGCATTAATGCCATGGATTGTTGAAGAATTTTCAGAGAACCTTGCATATTAAACGATTCTGGGATTTGGTTTTCTCCTTTGACAGAGGTGTTCCTTTTAAAGATGAATGCAAATAATTAAGTAGAATAGGGCTGTAAGTTTTCCCTATGCATTGGCAGGTTGGAAAGTACTGTGTTAGTATGGAATGGGTGACGGACAGCCTTCTCTTATTCACAGTTCTTTATTTCAGACCACCAGTTAGTAGGGCATTGCCACAGCCGGAGAAACTTCAAACAAATAATGTGGGGAAAAAAAAGAGACCTATAGAGGTAAGAAAAATATTGATCTCCTCCTCTCCTTTTAGGATTTTGTTTTGCCAGAAAGTGACACATTTTGGACACATTAAATGATTGTTTTATTTTAGATGTATCAAAGATGGAAGTAGTGACTACCAAGTAAATAGCAGAAAAAGTGTGAGAGAATTTTTTCTTGTAATCAACAAAAAAGCTGATACTTCTTTTTCTTGCAAATTAAATGGGATGCAACTTAATCCTTAGTGATCATAAAACCCTTGAAATATTTGCAGAAAGTAATTATGTTCTGTTCAGGTAACTGGATTGTTAAAAGGTATATTATCACTAATAAAACTAAGCATTTTTATTCCAAAGTATTTTAAATTTATTTTAAACCTTAATCTAAGATTCATTATTGGTAACAGTTTTTAAAATAATTTTTATATTCTATTAATAATGCCGGTAACTTGGACACTTGTTCTTTCATTACATGGCAATTGCAAATAAATGTGCTCGCTTTTATTAACCTGAAGTGGAAATTTCATCTAACCTTGGAAAATGCAGTTCTTTGTACCAACTCAATGGTCAATGCTATGAAACGAAATGTTTGGTGTAGCCTTTTGACATCAATGTTCTAGAAGTTTTAGGCTATAATTCAGCTTTCTTAATTGCCAACTGGAATTAAATTATGGACCAGTGTTTGGCATTCTTTGCTTCTTAGTGTCTCCTGCATTAAAAGAAGTGTGTTCTTCACTGCCATTTATTTGTTTATATGCATGTCTATGAGTATCTCTTCCTGTGTTTCCACACCTATACAGTTATAACCCCACATTTGCAAGGAACGGGTCATACCAGGGGCCTCGTGAAACGTCAAACTCGCAAAAACGTGCAGGTCATTAATATGCATGCAGGCCACGCCCATTGCTCCACACACACACACACACACACACACGGCACTCATTAGGGCTGCGGACACTTTTCCGCTCCTTCCCATTGTCTCTCTCAGCACAGACGAGCAAAGGGAAGCGTTTCTGAGTGGCTGCTGCAACCGTGTGTGCTCACAGCCCAAACCCCGCACCGTTCTCCCCGCCAGCCCAGGTGCTCGCGCTGGCCCTGGCGGCCCCACACCGGCCTGTGTGTTCTCGCCCTGCCTCCACGGTGGGGAAGGGGTGTCCCTGAGCTCTCGTCAGCATTCTTGGAGCCTGGAAAAACCTTAACTTTGCAGCACTGCAACACCTCGTGCTGCTTATGGCGAGGGAAGAGGGGGACGTTGGTATCAGAGTTTCTTTCCCTTTAACATCCACTGGTCCCAGTAGAAACAGCGCTGCCCAGGCTTTGACTGGGCTTTGAGTAACAAGGAATGGCATGTCTGGTGGCAGTGCTGCGCTAGGTCTCAGCGGAGCACACAGGAGGCATACAGGACCGCGTCAGGCACCAGGACGTGGTGCCGCAGGGCTCTAAACGCCGTTGCGAGCTGGAGAAATCGCACGCCCTCCCTGCCCGTGTGCCCTCCCCAGGGGCTGGCCCCGCCCACAGGGAGAGCCCGCCCCGCCCCTCAGCAGAGCCCAGGCACTGCACGTGTGTCGGCGAGAAAACCTTGCAGATCCCTGAAACTGAATTGCGAGAAATTTTCCTCAGAAATCCCCAGGGTTGTAATGGAGAGGTCACAGTGCAGAGGGGATGTACTGTATATGTGTGTCTATACTGACATAAATATTCTGCGTCATGCACCGGACAGATATGAAGGGGTGACATGCTGTGTATGACAAGAATGAGCAGCAAGGTAAACTGACAGAGAAGGCACAATCTCAGTTTCTGTTGGTTTGAGACATTGATAAACTCCTTTTGATTTGCTGCATAAAGAGATAATTAAAAAATAAAATTGCAGAAAAGATTTTAAAGTTCATAGTTGCTTTAAGGTTTTATGTATCTAATAAACATGGCTGTCTTTTTTTTAGGACCTAATTTTGGAGCTGGTATTTGGGTATCGAGGCAAGGACTGCAGAAACAATGTGCACTACTTGAATGATGGTGCTGATGTAATATATCATACTGCGTCTGTTGGGATCTTGTATAATGTGGCAACAGGTAGGAGAGAATATTGAGGAAAAGTATTTCTTCACACACATGGACTTAAGAGTTTATGAAGTAAGCAGTATACTTTAAGCATGTGGAAGAATTATTTGGTGTTGAAAATTCAGTCTGTAGAGATTATTCATAATAGCTGCATAAGAAAACTAAGTGTATTGAAATGTTACTGGTGACTAAACTTTTTTTTTAAAAAAAGGCTTGATTATATGGGTATTAACTTTCCTGAATTTTTCATGTTAATATGATTACAGAAACTAAAAGGGGTGTTCCCTTGGGAGTTGGACTAGATGATCCTGTGGATCCCTTCCAACTCAGAATAACCTGTGACTGAACAATGGTGTTACTGTAGGGTTTGTGTACCACAACACCATTTGTTTCTGTGATATTTCAGCAACTTGATGTAGAAAACTTGCGGGAATAGTTCAGTTATTGAGTGCTGTGCCTTAAAACTGAAATTAAAAATTGGGAGTTTCATTCTTCTGGTTTTAAGCTCCAAAATGCAACATTACCATAATCCTGTCTTCTAAAAAATGCTCTGAAATTTACAAATACTAACCATGTCTGTGTGTTTATAAAATGTTTTCATTAAAAGGAAATTCTTTTTTTTTTCTTTTTAGGCTCTCAGTCTTTTTATCAGGAACATAATGATGATATTTTGTGCCTCACTGTAAATCAGCACCCCAAGTTTACCAACATAGTGGCAACTGGCCAAGTAGGTATGTTTGTATTTTTGTAAAAAGAATTAACATAAAAGCATGCAATTAGGGTCTTGTAAGTTCATGATAAATCACAAAAATACTTTATTATGCTATCTCCGTTTGTATGAGTGTTACTCAGTTACCTGTCCTCTTTATATGTTTCTTTTAGTGTAATTTAATAAAGATGACAAAAAACATTGAGGCATGAAAGAAGATTGAAGTTATCTTTTGTCTGTAGTATTATCAAAACTATTTTTTCCAAAATCTCAAGCCCCATGAAATTAGTCTGGTTTTATTGAACTATCAACTTATGTTAAGCCTTCAAAGGAATCATAGCCCTTCCAAAGAAGCTGAAGCGAGCTAACCTTCATTTTTATATGGATTAAACCCAGAATTCTTAAAATACATGTCATACTACATAGGTTTCTTCAGGCAGATTCATAATATGTACTTGGTAGTTTAAAACTACATAGTTCTAGTCTTCCAGAACTGAACCCCCAGTGGTGTTTATTTACAGATACATTTTCCTCCTACATCTGAATTTAGGTGTGTTTCACAGTGACATTGAAGTGAATCTATGAACTAGTTAGGTTAAAAAAAATAAAAACCAAAGAAAAAGCAAAAAACCCATTGTGCATCTCCATAGCTGAGAGAAACTGCTGTTTCTAAATTTTGCGGATTAGGGATTTTTGTAGTCCTACAATCTGGTTGCAGTTGTTTCTTAGCAGATTCAGACTCTCATTGTTTTCTCTGTTGCATAGAATACAAAAAACCAGCTTATTTTATTTTAGCCAAAACGGCTTATTTTTTATGTAGATTTATTGTAGATGTTTCATCTCAAGCCGGTCCTTTTTTCAGAGTTTATTGCCTGCTTTCCTGTGTCTTCTGGATTTTTAGGTGCATGTCTCATTAAAATCAACTCATTGATAATAGTGGCTGCTTAGCTAAAATAGCTTCATGTCTTGGTGAGTTTCTTGCCTCACATAATTTTAAACAAATGGTTAATAGAAATTATTTAAATGGAAAAAATAGAATTTTTTTGTCTATGGTTTGATTGCAAAGAACATTTACAGGAGTTGCAGGCCTTTTATTTTCTTTAGGAATTTGCTTTTTCAGTGTATTTCTTAATCTGGCCCTGTTTGCCTTTCCCTGTTGGAAGAATGTGAAAACTTTTCTTCTTCAGTGTTCACCACCAAGAACACAGGACCTAATGCCTTTTTTAAATTTCATGATTATTATTACATTGACCTACAGTAGAACAATTTTAATTATTTTGTAATGCAGATTAAGGCATACAAATCAGGGGCAGATGACACTTAAAAATTAGACTACAAAACATACACTTTTAAGGAGGGAATTAAATCTAAGAAATGAGCTGGAAGCCAAATATCTTTAAAGAACACTTACCTTTACATTTTGAAGTTATACTAGGGAGTACATAGTCCTTTCCTTAAGAAAATACTTACCGGCTGCTACTCTTCCTACTGATATGATTGCACTAACAGTCACTGTCATGATTTAAATCTTCAAAAGATTTACCGGAACGTTATATCAAGTATTCTTAAACTGTAATGCTATGCAGTCTTTTTAATACTTCCTAGTACCTGAACCTTTAAAATCCTGACTTCTTAATGCTCCTGTAGAAGAATATTGGGTATACACTGTATTTACCATTTGTCAAGATCAGACTCAAACTCACTTGTTAGCAGAATAGCAATCAGCATTTTTTTCCCGCCAGGTTTTTCATTTACTTTGGCAGAGGGAGACCTAACATACACCAAAACTAGATTTTTGTGTTGTAACTCTAAATGGAAATCAAAATATATTCATTCTGTGATTTACTTCTGATGTGACTGCCTTTTATCATTAATTATTCATCTTTAACACTAAAAGCAGTATTGATGCTGCTGCAATGCAAAGAGATTACATCAATGTGTGTTTTAAGAAATTACACTAAATGTGGCATATTTTTTTCTTTTACACTTATATTATTTTTGATCTAATTATCTTTCTGCTGCTTTTCCATTACAGGAGACTCAGCAGATATGTCAGGTAAGGGAAATAAAATTTTAACATCTTTAGGTCTAGTTAGCCTACCTAGTAGCTGTCTGCAGCTTCTTAGAGCCATAAGTGACGTGAGTTAATTTTTAGTGTTATTAAAACCCTGAATCAGTCATATTACTGTCAGCACTGAATATAAACCACAGCAACTCACAAACTGTAAATATAGATACAATAAAAAAGTTAGAACACACTTAAAAACGACTTCCACTGTAGCATATTCCCTCCTTGCTGCTTAGTGGTTAGTGAGCTCTAATATATACTGCTACTGTAGCATTCTTTGTATGCTTGCAGGTTTTGTAGACATGTTGGGGCTGACAATTATTGTTTGTTTTAGACATTCAATTGAGTATAATTTTAATATGGATTTCTAAAGTAAATTCCATTGAGGAGGCCTAGGTGACTGAGTGAAAAAAATGATCACCTTTCACACGCATGTATGATTGTCATGCAGTTATTAGCACTGATCCAAAATGCTTGTTATGACATCAGTTTAATTTTTTCCTTTATTATTTTGAGTCTTTGATAGTTTGACACTCTTGACTGAGCTATTTTTAAAATGTAATCTTAAAAAATTCATCACCATCATGTGTGAATGAGTTCATTGTCTTGTGAAGAATCTTCAGAGATGCATAAATGTGTGTTCATGTGTACTAGAAAGTATAATAAACTTCATGTGGATCTAAAGTTTGTTCTGTGAAGAACAAATATACAATGATATCTTAAATATGTGTTGACTTCTTTTAAATATGCCAAACTGTGCTTGCTCTAAGGATAGGAGGAGGAATATAGGTACCTTTTCCCAGACTTTTAACTTGTATAAAAAAAGCAGTGATGATATGGATACTTATATGAAAGAACATCTTATGCCTGCATTTGGTGCCTGGACACTTTCCCTGTCTCACCTGCTTTCTTCCTACTGCAAGTTTAGTTTGAGCTTGTGTATATTACTAAATTCTGTTGTCACTGCCTGGAACAAGCACTCTTACTTTTATATTTTTTGTCCAGCCAGCCCATGGTAGCTTTATCTAACTGCACCCTGAGGAGATGACACCTTACAAAATCTCTCTTGTGAGAATTTTGAGTACTCCACAAGCAGGATGCAGTGTCAGGACAGAGACTTCCAGTAGAACTCCATCAAGTAGGAGGACCCAAGAGTCCATGTTCTCTGTCTTGCAAATCTTGCACTGAAAGATTTTGTCAAGTCTTATTTGGGAAATCTAGGTGGAACTTTCTGTCTGCTACCCAAGAGAAAAATTTGGGTCAAGGTGATAGGGTAGATGCAGAGGCCAATGGCAATACTGAGTTTTACCAAGAGATAAAAACAGTTCAGGGCCATAATAAAGCTTTCCCTTTTTCCTAAGGACAGCAAGGAGTTTGCTGAAACTCTGGGGACATGCCAGTTGTTGTTAACCCCTGTCCTTCTGTGTTAATGGCATGTCCATACTATGCTGTAGTACCACTCAAGAGATAATGATAACACCGTATTGCTGCCATGAGAGGAAATTCCAATGGGAAAGAAAAGAAATCAGGAAGATTTTGTAAAGGCTATTTTTGAACAGCTGTGGGAATGTGCTCGAAAACAGTTTTATGTGGGTAAATTTTTACCTAGGTCCCTGTGCCTACTGTTTCCTATCACATGTGTGCCTTTGAGGGTCTGGATTAGCCTATTAGAAACACAAAGCATGAAGCTGGGATAGAATTTAGTTTATGTCAATGTGGATCTGAAACAAGAACCAGTTGCCTCCAGACTCTGTGGTCAAATTTACCAGAGATCAGAAGTAAAAAGTTTGAGAATCTTACAGCCCTGGAAATGCACTAGATACTGTTCAGAGTTTACAAACTGTATGTGGACTGCAAGGTCTTTTGAGAAGACAGTGCATCGGGGAAGAAACTAGCTGTCATCAGGGTAGAGGTAATCACATACATTAGTAGCATGGACTGACAGTTCTTACTGCAAAGAGCTTGCAGTCTAAATAGAGCAAACTAAATACCCTAATTCTTGTAGATCAGTACACAAACTGACGGCTCAGCTGAGGCTCTCCTTCAAGGGCACGCATTTGAGGCAGATGGCCGTTGTGTAGAAAGGAGATTTTGGCCTTGCACTGTAAACTAATTTCTCTGTAGATATCAGTTGTCCAAAAGCCCCATGTAGAAATGCATTCTTGATGAGTTGCTCAGTATTTATGAAGTCTATAAAGTTAGCATGCTGATCTAAGTTTCACTAGGAAAAAAACGAGGAGGTTATAGTTCACTGTCAGGGCTTCTCCTGTGCTTCTGAAGTCCCATAACAGGTCAAGCAGTTTTCATCTCTTGTAATATAATGAGGCCACCTTCTTAGTTCTACCTAATGATCCTGTTTGCCATAAATTGGTTTCCAAAGGGAGGCCAAAATCTCTTTTCTTTTTTTTTTTTTTCCTCATCTGATCAGAAAAATTTTATTTGTCTTATTTAAAAATATTAACTGCTTCAATAACCAAATTATTAGACATTTTAAAATTGTATACTAATGACATATTTTTATATATCTGTGTAGCTACAGCTCCTTCTATTCACGTGTGGGATGCAATGAACAAACAGACACTGTCAGTACTGCGGTGCTACCATTCAAAGGGTGTTTGCTCAGTCAGTTTCAGTGCCACTGGCAAACTGCTGCTCTCCGTAGGGCTGGATCCTGAACACACCATTACCATTTGGAAGTGGCAGGAAGGTAAAAAAGTGATTGTTTTTGTAGAATATGTTTATATTGTTCGAGGTATGTTTGCTCGAGTCAAAAGCAATTGTAATATTAAAATATCAGCAAATCAAAAATTATTACCATAAATGCTCTTTACAGCAAGAGCTAAAATAAATGTACATATTTACCCATTCTAGTAACTGCTAAATATATTTCCTTTGAAACTATTGTCAAAATCAGTGACCTATCTTCACCTTTACAGTTAGAATAATTAAAGAAAAATGGGCTTTTTTCATATTATTGTTATTATTACTATTATTATTATTTTCAGTCTTCTCTGTTCTTACTCTTCTCTAAAGTCTGATTACTGACTAGGCTGTCATACTCCTAAAATTATTCCCCAAAGCTGCAAATTGCAGAAATGTGGTACCAGTAGAATTCCTCTGTGCATCTTATGTAATTGGTGTCTCAAGCTGTGCTCCATGTTTTCAGATGGGCTTTGATCTGTGTTTGGGATTTAGGCTAAAGCGATTTGGTGAGCTCCTTTCCTCATCTTCTTTCTGTCTGGCAAAGCCATGCCCGGATTAGGAATATGATTCTCCAGTCTCTAGGGCTTTACTACTTCTCTCTGCAGATTTCTGTTGATCAACTGGTAGCTCTTGGAAGTTTTAAGCTCAGCTATGAAGTTAATAAAAAATGATCTTTCACAGCTTATCCCCTAGATCCTGTAGAGATGGACGCAATGTCAGATGTATATTTGTACAACCTTAGGTAGGATAAAGGATGTGTGGTAAAGGCCTGTGCAGCACTCACTGCCATTTTAATCAGAACAAGCCTGTGCTTTCTAGAGTTTTAAAATGGCAGCTAAGGATCCTGGTTGAGGAAACTTCATATAGGTCAAAATTATTTTAATGTTTTTCAAGTGGAAATGTGTATTTTTCTCAGGTAATTCAGAATGTTCATTTTCTTTCTGCCAGGTGCCAAAATTGCCAGCCGAGCTGGTCACAACCAGCGTATATTTGTAGCAGAATTCAGACCAGATTCAGATACCCAGTTTGTTTCTGTGGGAGTAAAACATGTGAGGTTCTGGACACTGGCTGGAAGAGCTCTTCTCAGTAAAAAAGGGCTGCTGAGCTCCATAGAAGATGCCCGCATGCAGACGATGCTCTCTGTAGCTTTTGGAGCGGTATGTACTTCAACAAACTACTTAAAAATGCGTATAAACAATTTTTTTACCCTTCCGCCTATATTCAGGTCAGCGAGACTTTTCTAACCTATTAATATGTCAGTTGTTTTATTAAAGCCGGTTTAGCATTTCTAATACTTGTCTGCTAGTTAGAACTAATACCAGTCTATTTTAGAACAGGAGAGAAGAGAACAATATGGATTTGTATGTTTTCAATAGAAACAAATATATGTGCTTTGGACTGATAATATGCTGCTTGGTATTTATGCCAAGTAAAACAAAACTGAGTCTAGACTGCAGGAACCAAACAGCAGAAAGAGGCTAATTTTATGCCCACCTGGAGGTGATTCTATTACAATCTGTATGTATTATTACTCACAAGTGATCAGAGTGGAGCACTGTCCTGGGGCATTTGCTAATGTTGGTGACTGTTAGACACTGTTAGACAACCACAGGAGGGCTTTGTTTTGATTTGTTGGGTTTTTTTAACATGTGCAGGTCTTGTCACTAAGTTCCCCTAAAATCACTGTTTTAGGAGTTGCTTCGTATGAGGAGCACTCATCTCTTCATCTGGGCAGAAAGCCACAGACCTCTTGTGAAGTGGTGCTTTGCTTTGACTGTGTGCATTACTGTCCTGTTTGGTGATCTGCCTGTCCAGACTGAATCCACACCATCGATTTTGGTTTTTAAAACTGTAACTGACCTGTGGTTTCATTTTTTATGACACTGGTTTTTTTCCACAGTCTCAATAACCAGTTTCTGTTGGTTTTAAGTGTATCCTAATAAATTGCCCTTAAATTTCAGACGTAATTAAAATTATTTTTATTACCTTTCAAGAACATGAAGTAAAGAACAGCAGGCAGCTTTTAGTTCTAAGTTAAGTCAAACTGTGTTCTTCCTAAACTAATGGTTACTGTAATCCAGTGAGTATCTTCACCTAACCACAAAAAATACTGCAAGTGTAATGTCATTGCATTTCTTCTTGCCCTGCAGAGCCTATTAGCTACAAGAAAGCATGTATCAGACTTCATGAAGGAATATATTGTTTTGTCCCTAGTGGTTCTTATTGCCCCTTCTACAGTAACAAATAAAACCAATTTAGCTTAAATGCAAATGGTGATTATCATTATTTTTGAATATTTTTCTTCTTGCCTTACTCAGAATCAGATGATGAGTATATTTTTCCCCTTTTTCAGAATAACTTGACATTTACAGGTACTATCAGTGGAGATGTTTGTGTTTGGAAAGATCACGTGTTGATACGAATTGTGGCCAAAGCTCACAACGGACCAGTTTTCACAATGTATACCACACTAAGGGATGGTTTGATTGTTACAGGAGGCAAAGAAAGGCCGTGAGTTTTCTTTTTTCTGCATTCACATTTACTCCTTAAAAGTGGTTTGGATTCGTCCCATCTAACACTAGGCAGCTGAGACATTGAATCTATAAGAGTAGGCTGAATAGATGTTAGGAAAAAGAGCAGCCACCTCCTTCAAAGTGCAGGTAACCCAACATGAGCTTCAACTACCTATTTTTTCCCCATTGATTATAACAGAACGCCTGGAGTTGCAAGGATCCTGACAAAGGTGCCTTGCTAATTACCTAAAGTCAAGGGGTGTGAATCAGAATATAAATGCTGTGCAAGCAGTTCTTCATATTTTTGATTTCTAGATAACAGTCATTTTTTGAAGGATATGTGCAAGCTTCTGCAGGTACTTTATAATGACTTTACAGTATTTTGGTTAAAAATAATAGGCAAATGTAAAATCAATTATGTGAATATGTTATCAGTTATATTGCATTATCAATTCTACTGCATTACATCAGGCAGGTAATGTTTCTCCTAGTACAAATACACAGTTATCAAAGAGATAACACAGTTCTACCTACTCAAGCTGAAAAGGGCAAAACTATTAAAAGTAAAAGAAGCCTTGAAATCACCCCATCATATTACTAAGTGGTTCAGCAGTATTTATCCAGAGATTATTTGTGAGAGCAGGCAAAACCATTTATTTTGAATTTCAGAATCATAGAATGGTTAGGATTGGAAGGGACTGTAAAGATTATCTATCTCTAACCCCCATTTAGCTTTAAGTACTAAAAGTTTACTGAGTCCTTGTGGTTTGCCCTTTTTTTTCTGAATATATACTGAGGTTAATTCCAGTAATTTGCACAATTATGCTTAAATAAATGAATGGTAAATTTTATAGCAGCATGATGCCCAACTTATTTCAAAGAAAAGATCTGCTTAGTTATGGTGGTAGGGGCAAGCTGTCTTCTCTCAAACCTAAGGTACAGCAAGATGGTTAGTTTCTGGGGCTGTAAGCAAATTATATCCTCAAGCATTTAATTTTTTTTGTGCCTTGCTAATGATAAAAAAGAAACTTCAGCTGTCATACAGTCCATCTGATGGTGCCCCATTTGGCAGGACACAGGCCATCAGACACAGTTGAAAACGTACTTATTGCTGTACTTGAAATATTTTCTAGTATTTGTAAAAATCCTTGTAATTTTATTTGAAGGATATTCTCTCTAGCACTTAGCTTCACAGCCTCTAAATAATTAGTTCTTGACCTGAAAGAAATCGGAATAAATAACAGTAAGAATCAATAATTCATCTCCTGTGGGAAAATAAAGTCTTGACAATGCAGAACAAATTCTCATTTAGAAATATTGTATGCTTGCTTCTGCCTTGCCATTCTTAGTTGCAGTTCACTAGCCTGTTCTGGTGAAATCATGTCAAAACAGTGCTACTGAGAGGCAAAGAGTACAAGGAGTATGAATATATAATTCATTATAGTTCTTTTAATAATAGTACAAAATCAGTAATTGTGATTAAACTTTCTGAAGTTCTTTTTCAGGTTTCATTCAGTAATCAAAGTTGTAGCATAGGCAGCCAGTATTGTGGAACACTGGATTTTCATTTCTGTTTGGGGAGATTCTTTTTCCTTGGAGGACAGATAAGCTCCTCTGGAAATGCCAGATTTATAACTGGTTCAGTAAACATGATCTCCTTTTTGAAAGCCTTTTTATTTGAAAAGGTTCTTTACTGAAATACCAGGTTTTTTGCAAGTGGATGGGAAATACTTAGTGTTTTCATAATCAATATGTATTAGTTGGGTATCTTGTGTAATTAACATTGTGTGTTTTTTCTCCTCTGTCGTTGTAATTTATTTCACAGCAGTAAAAATAGTGACATTTGCACAAAAGTGATAATATTTTGTCATTTATTTCACAGAAGTAAAATACATATCTTTCCTGTTCCCCTCAAATATGTATTTGTAGTCACTCCCTTTCTTATTCTTAGAATGGTGGGTTGTTCAAACACTTAACTGTTCTTTTGACTGCATAAATTTCCGCAGGGCGACTCATCCAGACTGAACTTAGCAGTGCCCATCTTTCAACTTGTTCTGTAAAGTGCAATAAAGAACTTGGAATCAGTTTCTTGCTTAGCTAGGAGGCTCAGTATATTAACAGCAACTGTTCAGTAAAAACAAATTGAATCCTTAATGATGTAAAACATATTAAAATGCCTCGTTTCCCATACATTGCATTAAATAGTGTAGTTCTTCCATCCATTGTCTTTTTTGTGCCAGCCATCTCACTCAGTGTTGTTCCTGTTGTCTTCATAGTTCAAAGGAAGGAGGAGCAGTTAAGCTATGGGATCAAGAGCTGAAAAGATGTCGTGCCTTCAGACTAGAGACAGGACAAATGACAGACTGTGTTCGCTCTGTTTGTAGAGGGAAGGTAAAGAAAGTCTCTTGTCTGTAAAACAAAACTACAAGTTGATCTGTAAATATTGGATGAATGATTTCTGCTTTCTCATATAATTAGTATTTGAAATTAAAGGTTAAACTAGAAAGTGTCTGCAATGGATGTTGCAGCAGAAAAACACCTATTTCGTGAGATGTCAGCCTTACTTAGGATACCATTCAATCTATATTTTTATTAAAGACTAATTGAGGATTTCTTTTCTATTTTCACACTTCAGATATCAAATGTCAAGTATCATATAAGTAGCAATAATTCAGATAGCATCATGATTTCTATACAGCCTTGTACTCTAATAAATCAGAGGAGTTTAAAAAATAAATTATCTAACAACTCGATTTAAGCAGACTTTCTTAACGAAACTATAGATTATAGCTTTATTACTTTTCACCATGAGTGGTTAACATGTTACATCAGAGATAATTCTTTCACTCTTGTTCAAGGGGAAAATTCTCGTTGGGACAAGAAACGCTGAAATAATTGAAGTTGGGGAGAAAAATGCTGCATGTAACATTCTAATTAATGGTCATATGGATGGGCCAATCTGGGGCCTAGCAACGCATCCATCCAGAGATTTTTTCCTTTCTGCTGCAGAGGATGGCACAGTAAGACTTTGGGATATTGCTGAAAAGGTAGGTGTTGGAGAATAGTTGTTAAGGGAAAAAAAGTGGACTTACGATGGTGTTGCAGATTTGAAACTTAGCTTTTAACATATTCTGAGAATCATCTGTCTGATACTGTTATCATGTTAACACACTGTTAATGTAAGGTGCTTTGAAAATACAGGCAAATAATAACAGTTACTATTTTGGGGGTTTATTTCTTCACAGAAGATGCTGAACAAAGTCAGCCTAGGACATGCTGCTCGTACTGTTTGTTACAGTCCAGAAGGTGATATGGTAGCTATTGGCATGAAAAATGGAGAATTCATTATCTTACTTGTGACGTCTCTAAAAATTTGGGGGAAAAAAAGGGACAGAAGATCAGCAATTCAAGATATCAGGTCAGAATATAAAATTCCTTTGTCTGTTGTAGTATGCTAGACATCTCTAATATTTTGAGTCTTAAAAGTACTGGTTTGTGTCCTGGGGAGCATTGCAATGATATTTCAGAGAGCTGGAATCAGTGAGTGAATTGTGGAGTTTGTGGAATTACTCTAATACCAGGAATAAAAAGGAAGGAGGAGGTACGCCAAGATAAGAGACAGCAATTGATCAAAAAGGCTGCTGGAAGGGACACCAGGAATGGGTGGCATTCCTCAGTGGCTGGGATTGGGGCTGGCATTGTTCAACATCTTTGCCAGCAGTGTAGGCAGCAGGATTGAGGACATCCTCAGTAAGTTTGCCTGTGACTCCAGACTGTGTGGTGTGGTTGCCACACTTGAGGGAACGGGTGATGTGTAGGAGGTAAAATGAGATCAGAAATTTAGAGATAAAGACAGGATTGTGAGAGAGAATGGAAATGCCCCTCTCACAATGTCAGTTTGCTCTTTGTTGTGTTTGTCAGAAAAAAGTTAGAAGTAAAGTTTTGCGTCTGAGTGAAGGACAAGACTGTTTCTCCTGTGGGATAAATTGGTCATGATCAGCTAAGGAGAGCTTTCGGAGAGCAAAGTGGGATGAGAGAGAAATATGAGCAAACAGGACCTTGCAGGAGAGCTCTGCTAGGAGTTAGGGGGCTGCTGGAATCAGTAAGCTGTCCCATGGTATGTTTCAGAGAGAATACAGATAAAGAAACTTCCCTAGTAACACAGAAGGAGCTGTGAGGAATTTTTTCAGCTCAGGAAGCTACTGGCTTTCAAAACCAGAAAAGAAAACTGGAGGAGAGAAATCACTGTGCAAAGATACATTGGGCAGACAAAGGGTTTGATTTCACATCTTTTTATTCAATACATTTCATCCAGAAGTTTTGGCTTTTATTTTACAGCATTTGATTTTTTTTTGCTCATAACCGTATAAGTTTACCATCAGAGAGTCAAAATCACTAGAAGCATGTTACAAGTGGAGAGACCATTGAGGTCGTCATGACACCAGATAATGAACAGAAGTATTCAAGAGATGTTTCCACTTTGGTGTGTCATCTGTACCAAAATTATTGCCATGTTCTACCAGATATGCATTCCCTGAAAATTTAATTTCAAAACTTACTTTTCTTAGCAGACTAAACACTCTGCCTCCCTTTAGGTCTGATGGTAGATATTTGCAATGCAAATTTATTTACCTGTGCTTCTCAAATATTGGAATCTGTCGTAAGTGCCAACCTGTGCTAATAAAACCCTTTTATCTGTTCAGGTTTAGCCCAGATTCTCGTTACTTAGCAGTCGGTTCCAGTGAGAATGCAGTGGATTTTTATGATCTGACTCTGGGTCCCACACTAAATAGAATCAGCTATTGCAAAGATATCCCAAGTTTTGTGATCCAGATGGACTTCTCTGCCGACAGCTGTTATCTCCAGGTATCCCTCATCAATTGTTCACTGTGCTGATTGGAAAACACGCTCATGTCAGATACTCCTTTGACAACTTCTAGGTTTTGCAACTAAATGTTGGTAGTATGTTGCTGTCACTGGACTGTTACTTCGCTGTAGTGACAAGGGGATGCCTTTGCTTTTGAATAGCTTTCCTAGAGATTAAATCCAAGAAATAAAAAGAGAAATGAGAAACAAATTTAAAAATTACTGTGCCTCCATACCTTTTTACCTCTGCTGCTGCTGGGCTATCTTGACAGAGGGAGGAGTACAGTCTGTCATTCTTCAGGGCCCTGAGCTCTGATCATTACACTCTGACCAGTGGAATGCCAGTGATGGCATCGCAAGTCATTTTGGTACTAGCCTTTGTGGAGCAGCACCAAAATCATGGTGTTGCAACTCCCAGCCACAGGAGGGCTCAAGAAAGTCCTTAAAGTCAAAATAAAGTATGTATAGTTTCCTTTGTGTATGTTATTCACATCTGAAAGGAAAATTAAACTTCTTTCATCAACAAAGCAACATTTATAAGCTGAGAACAATGTCTTTGTGTCAGTTTTAAAGACAGGAATTCATTTTACCTTATTTGAGCATAAACACACACTAGCACACAATAAGTATATAGAGATAATTAATATGTGCAGAATGTGAGATTTTTCAATTACTTTTTATTAAATAAACATTTAAATGTTAAGTTTTCCTGTGCTTTCTCACTGTTGCTTTATGCTTGTATATATTTTGGATAATTTTGACCAGTTTTTTTAATAGCTAAGTTACTTTATGGAGTAAAATATAACTCTAAAGAAAACACTTTTCAAAGCCCTTTAGAATTATATTTCTATCTTTTGAAACAAATTAATGTATTCTAAATTCTCTGTGATCATCTCAAAGGTCTCTACAGGGTCTTACAAAAGGCAAGTGTATGAAGTGCCTTCAGGAAAGCAGCTTGTAGACCAGGCTGTGATTGACAGAATAACATGGGCTACTTGGACAAGGTAAATGAGTCACATATTTACACCTTTTAAAACACTTGTAACTTCCAGGAGAAGCACCTACTCTTTAAGATCCTTGTGGGTCCCTTCCAACTCAGAATATTCTGTGAAATTCTGTGAAAAGCATAGTTGAAGTTCCCTTCATTCAGTCAGGTATTTTGTGACACTCCCACCTGCTCTGGTATCAGATCAGCCAAGTGCAGTACAGCAAAAGGCTTCAGGTTCCCTCAGCAGTCATGAGCTGTCTGACCAGTGAGGGCATCCAACAAAAACTGATCCCTCACAGGTGCCTTTCTGCTCACTGGATGTCATGAGCTCCTTTCATACAACTCCAGGAACCTCAGTAGTTTTTTCATTGCACTGTGCAGATTATTTGGAATACTGCACTGTTTGCTTCAAAATAGTAATGAGACTACAGGGATAATTCAAACATAATGAAACATGAAAAGGATACAAAACTGGGGTAATTTAAGTTTATTTACAGTATTGCACTAACAATAAAGTTGCTATTAACAATTAGAAGGCATACAAAAGTACTCTTAAATACATTAAAGTTATTATATTTTTCCAAGATATGACATGAAGAATGATACTATATTTTGTTTTTAATTCACATTTAAATAATTTGTATTCTATTCTATACTAATCTGATTTTTTGCCTTATTTCAGTCTCCTTTACTTGCTCTCAATTATTCTCCTCTAATTATCATCAGAAGACAAAAATTGAGAATAAATATGTTAAATTTTTCCATATATAAACTACTTTAAGCAATAATAATCCTGACTATTTGCTGGAAGAATTAACTAAAAATGCAAGCTTTCAGAGGGCTCTGAAAGACTCATTTTGCTAGATTTTTGTTTGGGGAATCATTTTTTCTCACCTCTTTGATACCAAACCAAGAAACTGATGTCTTCTGACCCAATTCTGTATGTCTGATGTAAATCATGCCTTTTTGAATGGAGTGTACTGTGCTCTGAATTGAGCAGAAGGAATCACAGAAAAATTCCCAAATCATTTACCTATTAAAAAATGATAGATTTCTTGTTTCTGTAAATTCTTGGAAATATGCATATACACGGTAAGCAGAGATGAATAAAAGCCTTTTTATAAGGCTTTGCAAAGAAAGTTCTCTGGAATCTTAGAATAATTACATTTTTTGTATGGATCAATTATTCTCTCTCTGATTATAATGAAGAATCTTCACAGGACTCAGAGAAACTCCTCTTTCAATTGAGATGAAAATGTTCCAGAATCAATATAACGTAGTTATAAGGAGGGTGGACAATATTTTGTTTTCCAAAAGCTGAAACTTATTCCACTAATTCTGATAATGTGACATTCTGTTTCTAATTGTCCTTTCTCTTTTTTTGCAAATGCCTCACTGGGTAGTATTAGTACCTTTGATTTCGCCTCTAATTCTTAGTTGCCGTGGGCCACATTATTTTGGGAATTATATCACTGAATTGGTTTCAGAACAATTATAGAATGGTGCAAAAATTAAATTTCAGAATAAAACCTCTATGAGATTGGTGTGTGTGAGAATAAAATGTAAAAATTATGTTTTAATAGAACCAGTTACAGTGTGAGAGCTGCCTTCTACTTTGTTACTCTATTGGTTTTGCTGTGGTTTTCAAAAGAATCTCTTGCTTTTCTGTTTCAGTGTTCTAGGGGATGAAGTAATTGGAATCTGGTCCAGGCATGCTGAAAAAGCTGATGTAAACTGCGCTTGTGTCTCTCACTCGGGAATCAATCTTGTAACAGGCGATGATTTCGGCATGGTCAAACTGTTTGACTTCCCATGTCCTGAAAAATTTGTAAGAACTTGCTTTTGCATGGTTACAGCAACAAGTACTGTTGATATTATGGTCTTACCTTGTTTCTCTAGAAGGCATATGATTGAAATATTTGCTTCTCTAAATTTTTAGCTTTTAATATATCTATGTTACTTGAGCTCTGTAGTCTCCTAAGCGTGCTTCACCTCAGAGTTTTCCTACGATTTTGTGCAAAAGCTCTTGCTATAACCTTTTGTAGGTGTTAGTATTGTCTGGCAGCCTGCCTTAGCATAGTTCCTGCTGAAAACCTCAGAGCCCTTAGTAGTTCCCCATCTACAATCCATTTGACAGATGAGGAAGACAGCTGGTGATTTTAGTCCCATCTGTGTATTTCCATGGGTAAAGACTTCACAGATTATTCCCTGACACTGCCAGTTTGTTTCACTGTTTTTATAATTTTAATTTATATTTTTTTAATTGGCTTTCACTGTTAATTTTCAAGATTTGAGACTACACAGTGTAAACTGTTCACACACGTTTTTTTCTTCTCAGTGTTAGGAAATATACACAAAGCTTAGAAGTTAATCATGTGATAAGATGTATTTCATGATATTCTGTCAGCTTGAGCATTGTTCCCAATTTGCAAGTGCTCTCTCATTTGGTAACAATTCAATCTGCACTGCAGCTCAATGGTAGTTCTCCTTCAGGACATCTTTCATATTTAATAACCTATGTCAGTTCTGAACAATATATATATATATGTGATGCAATAAAAAGGTAGATAGAAACATACATGCCTTGTTTGATTTAGGGGGGCACAGAATATTTAAACTTTCTCATTCTGTTGTTTGTGGGTTTTTTTCAGGCAAAACACAAACGATTTTTAGGTCATTCTGCCCACTTAACTAATATTCGATTTACGAGTGGAGATAGATACGTGGTCAGTGCCGGAGGGGACGACTGCAGGTAATGTATCCTTTCCATTACAGGCAAAAAGTAATGTCAAAACCAGAAATGGACATGGACAGTCCATAAGGAGGGAAAGCTCAAGTTCACCCTTCTACTCTATATCCAGAACTGTGTCCAGTTCTGGACTCCTCAGTTTAAGAGGGAGGTTGAGATCCTTGAGCATGTCNCTTGCTTTCCTGTTTGTGTATAAATAAAAGGATATTTGAAGCAACATAAATACAGTCGACCCTCTTGCACTTCGCGCCCCCCATATTGCGGCTTCAGATCTTAGCGTCGTGATTTTTTAGCGATGTAGGACATCCGTTTCACAACTGTGCGTGACGTCCTGCCGTGGTGGCGGTGGCGGCCGCGGGGGTGGGACGGCCGTGGTGGCAGGGGTGACAGCAGCAGGGGTGGTGGCGCGGCCACCATTCAATGCAGAAGTCAGGCTACGCGGATCCCAAGTAAGAGCACGGGTCCATGTTATAGGAGACCCGACTGTAGCCCAAATATTAACTTAAACAGTTAAGATTTGTAATTATTCAGAGCATCATGCTTTTAACTGAAATTTTTCTTTTTGGCTGTGTTAGCCACTTCTTTTAACAACAATGTAGTCTTCTATATCTCATATTTCATATCTTTTTGAAAACACAGCTTATTTGTTTGGAAATGTGTGCATATGCCTCATTGAGAGGGGCATGGAGACGTGCTCAGAGGACACTGCACGAGGTACCAGGCATGAAATACCCAGGATTGCAATGTGACATTCTACTGTGACCTGCACGTGTAAGAAATGGTGCTGACCCAAGGCACAGAGCAATCTGTCTCTGAAAGACAACTACCCAGAGTCTGTCAGAAGGATGGACTGTCACAAATATGCTGAGGTTTGCTTCCGTATCAGATAATCTGGGTTTGTATTCTATTCACTGCCAGATGTTGAAAATGAAATATGTCTATAAGAGGAAAATCTGAATTGTTAATCAATGTACAGTTTCACAGCAAATTCCTGGGGGTTTAATCAACAGATGTTATTTCTGACCTAATGCTGTACATTGATCTATTTTCAGCATGAATACTTTTCCTTTAAGTTTTGAGGCTAAATAGCATAGATAAAAAGAGTATTCCATATTTTATTACTGAAAGAGACCATATATTAACTCCGAAATATATAGTATTTTAATAAATGTTTAATTATTATAATGGAAATTATATTTCTATGGCTGGTCAAAAGGAAACATCATCTAGTGAAGCAGAAAGTAATAGAGCTGAAATATTTCTGTATTTAGAGGCCTGGGTCACAGTCATGTCTGGTGAAAGCCGTTGGATATGCATGATCTTCATGGCTAATTTAGTGTTTTTGTTGCACTTAAACATTAAATTAGTTCTGTGAGCAAACATAGATTTGCTCACTTTGCGAGTGCCTTTCCCACTACCTAAAAGTCTAACTCCAATTTTTGCCTTGTGAATAAACGTATTCTCAGTGGAAGAGAGATTATTGCTGTGTTACTTGACTGGGCTGTGAGCCTCCATGCTGGAAATGAGGACTAGGGTGAGGATTTTGCAGTCATCTTAATCAGTAAAGCTTGGGATGTCACCAGTGGCAAAACCAGAATTTCATAGCAATATGGATCAATTTTATTTTCTCAGCATCATAGGGGGGATTCAGAGAGAATATAAACTTTACAAGCATTATATTTTGTACATTTGATCTTTTTAATAGAGTTAGGACTAGCTGGGAGAGCTCTTTACTCAGATTTCTCTTCTGATTGTAAAAAATGTCCAATCATATGCTTCTTTAAATGGACCCGCTGTCACCTCTAGCTTTTATTCTATCCTGCAGCATAAATGAGACTAAAAACATTTCAATGATAATAAAGACCTGAAGAAAGCTGTGTTTTGGGTACAAGTGAGGAAGATTTCATTAACTGTTTGTCTAAATCATGTCACAGAGATGCATTGCAGACAGTTAATTTTCATGCAACATAGCAATGAGCAGAAAATCACTACTTCTCAGCACTGCTCTCGTCATGGCATTCTGCTGTGACCACAAAGCTCTCTTTCTGTGTGGAAGACAGCACTGCCTTGACAGTGGCACTTCTTTAGGTCAGTCAGTTGGCTTTGGTATTATTCATCTCTTGCATTTTCTTATGCCAGATTCAAGTTAAATAGAAACAAATCTTATCTCTTTTTATAAGCACCTTGTGTGCGTGGTGGTCACAGAGGGAATGGGAGGCCTTGCAGGTAGAAGAGGAGAAAAGTTACTGAGCCAAACTTCTCCGCTCTCTTAGGTCCAAAAAGGCTTGTCATGTGCTATACAAAGCTACTTACCCGACTGTCTTAGGTAACCTACTTTATGTATCAAGTTATAACAAATATTTAAAGAAGTTGATGAACTAAACAGTTACCAGGTTTCTCAGCATGATTATTCTTAGCAGAGTCTTGCCAGTCACGCAGCTGCTGTTCTGCAGAAGCAAAAACTCCATGGATTTGCTGGTAACATTTTTGACTTGGGGGAGATTGCATATGAGAATTGAGATTAGACTTGATTTATCTCATAACCTTGTTTCTTGTCTGCTTGTTTGATAGAAAAACTAGTCTCTGGCATTTAAATCTTCTATATCAGAGAAATAGATTGCAGTCACTGTTGTCTGACTTGTGATTCTATCACTTATTAAACACATCTGTGCAGGACTTCTAGACTTGAAGTTAGATTTGTCTTGCCTCTGTTTTAAAGTTGCCTTTCATTGGATTAAGATGGATGACTGTTAAGAGCTCGCTCATAGTCTGTCCTACTCAGACTGCCAGATTGACGTCCATATTTTTCTGTCTCTGAGTTTTCCTCTCAAAATCCTAGGCTTAGTGAGCTCCTCCATAGGCCTTCGCCCAATGATGGAGGTGTGTGGACCCGTCACTGGTTCTCTTCTCCTCCCTCCCCCATCCCCCTTCATTACTGCTGTGCCTCTCCTCTGATAATTTGTCCGTTGGTGCTTTTGCCCTGAGGAATCCCAAAGGCCATGGCAGAGGTGAAGGACGAGCAAGAAGTGGGCGGGCAGATTGCAGCAGGGCTGCCCTGAGAGCTGCAGTGCTGACTAACTGAGCCTCCAGATCTCCCGGCTTCTTCACTCTCTTCCAAACCTCACCACTCCTGTAAAGGGCTGGGATGGGAGATGGAAGCTGAGGAACTCTTTAAAAACTAAACTACCAGCATTGTTCCTCCTACTGCAGCCCGGATTGGTAGCTTGTGTTTTCCCTGGCAAAGCTGCTCAGTGGTTTGCCAGGTAAAATGGGGTCAGCCAGCTGGGAACAATCCCAAATGTTGAGGGGAGGAATTCTTATAGCCTCAGTTGCAGCTTTGTTCCTGAGGACAGCTTGGAGCGTATTTTGTAGGTGCAGAAAGCAAGAGCTGGCTGTAAGCATGGCCAAAGTTGGCAGCTTTGGGGTCTTTTTGGTCTTTTTTTCTGTGATGGTGCTTGCTACTGTGCCTCATTTGCTGTTTACATTAAATGCTACTGTAGTAACTTGCTAATTGTTTCCCCCTGTGCTTGAAGCATGTGGATATGGGAACAGATTCCCTATTCTGATGGGCAGTGGGAGCTTGAGGCTGGTTGCTCCACAGAAACATCAGAGCGTGACAGAACCCTGTGGGCTAAGTCAGGGAAGAAGCTGAAATGTGGAGGGACTAGTGACAAACTTTAATTTGGAAGCATCAGAGGGAAATGTGGGCAGGAGGGCTCTGCCTGAAGCTGGAGAAAGCCTCTTCAGCGGGTTATACAACATCAGGGAAGGGGAGACAGAAGTTCTTTGTATAATTTTATCACTCATAGTGGATGATTTTGTACTGTAGCTTGTCCTTTTGGTTAGCGGCAAACATACATCTTTGGGATCTTCGGTCAGCAATATTATTAGTAATAAAAGAAATTAACTAGAGGACTGATTTCAGAAAAATAAAATGATGTTTCACTTTAAATGTGCCCTTGAAACCCATGTTAAGTGTGCTTAGAAAAAAGGAAAACGAGAAAAAGGAAAATCCAGCTCCTAGGAGTAAGCAAAATTAAAAATAAACACATTTAGAACTGAAAGTTGCCATAGTGCAGGAACTGAGGAACACAGTGGAAAATTAGATCAGGGAGAGCAGATTAGCCAAGTATGTTGAATCATTTAGATTTGAAATCTTAGGTTTTTTATTCTGAAGGAGACAATCATCATATATGACTTTCTGATTTAGCCAGGGAAAGCAAGAGATGATGTAAAAGTAAAATAAGGAAAGGATTTCAGAAAATTAAGGTTATTTTATTACTTGTTGACAGCTGAAGGAAAGCACATATTCAGTGCCACTTCTGACTTTGCTCTCTCTGTGTTTCAGCACAACTGAACTTCAGACAGAGTCAGGTTAATGCTGACAGGGAATTGTACCATCAGAAAGCAGGCCCATTGCAGCTGAGTTATCTGCTCAGTCTAGAAACCAGACTGAAATCAAGGACTTCAATACCATGAGCAGGACTTCGATAGGATTCTGGAGTGGCTTAGTTTAAAACCATGACCCACTTCTCTCAGCTGCTGCCTAAACCACCTCAACCCTTCTGTTTGACTTGCCAGTTTGCCAAGACACTCAGTGCCCTTCAACAAGCCCTGGGCACCTGCCTGAGCAGCACCTCACCTGCTCTCTGCACAGTGCTCGAGTCTCCACGTGCACACGGGTTTCACTCCAGGCCTGGGCACTGGAGCCCCATATTGGATTTGCTGTGCGTGGTGTAGTAGTGACAAGCAAAGCGTCCTGGATTCAAATACAGTGCTTAAATGGGCAGGGTGACGTGTTTCCTGTTTCATGATGAGTGACATAGATGTGACAAGCCTTAATCTTCACAGATTTTTTTTTTTAAATTCTCTTGGCATAAGCTATAAACCAGTGATGTCATGTCAGTCTTTTGGACAAAGTGGAGCATCCTGGAAGGGAAGTAAGACTGCAAGTCAGGATACAAATTGCCGCATCAGTGATGTAAATAATCCCTAGTTGTATTGCATTTGTATCCTTTTTTGCTCTCGTCATTTTTTTATGTTCCTTTGCAATTTGCCCTATTGTCCTCTAGTCTTTAGCACCATTTGATTTTTGCTCATGTGGATGGATCCATGTGCTTGCCAAAGACTGCTAACATTCTTTATACCAGTCACTGTGGTTAGACTGAGCCCATGCCTTTCACTGTCCCCAGCTTCTGCTCTTCAATCAGCTTTGACTTCAGATTTGAACTCTGCATATCTAATTTTAGAAAGACAAAAAAAAGAAGACTCTTTTTAGGTGTATAATATGCATAAAAGCCACAATAGGTTTCCTTGCCAAAATAATTTGTAACTGAGAAGTATTGGTGGGTTTCCTCAGTCTGCTTGACGTTAGAACAGGTAACTGTCCACCCTCCCCTCCTCAGTTTACTGACAGCAAACCAGTCATAACCTTGATACCTTGATCTGTTTTGTTTTCTTTGTTGTTGATTGTGAAACCAGCAATCCAACCCATTCAGTATTTCTTGGGAAAGAGAGGGGGTAAAAAAGCATGGAAAGTGTCTCTGCCCCCCACACCTCCCTGTTTAAAACGAACAGAAGTTATATGGTCTGAGCATAGTGACAATGGGCAATTCTTATAATTTCTGCAATTCTTATAATTTCCACTTCTTTTTGGAATTATGGAACATAAGGTGGAGGAAACAGTAACAGGAGACCAGAAAACGTAAACACGGAGAAAAGGCGCAAGATAGGAAAGCAGAGGAAGGAGCACTCATAAACAGGCAAAGGCAAGACCAAAGAACTGACACAGGTGGTGGTGGGTGGCCAACATCTTGTTCTAAATGGAAAGTATTCAGGGGCTGCTTGGGAAGTGAGAGGACTGAAGAGCAGCAGAGTGCTCAAGGAAAGGCTGCAGGCAATTTCAGTTGCTCTGTTTTGGGGATGATGCAGCTGCTCCCAATCATTGCCCTCTCCCCTCCCATACCTATGGGACTCCTGTGCAGTGCTAACACAGGTTACCCACAGTTACACTGGATTCATGTTGGAGCAAAGAAAGCATTATAAAGGTGCTCTGTAGTGCTGAGAGCTCAGACAAAAGATTTTAAGGGTGTATTATATAATCCTACTCATCTTTCCACCTAAACCAAACATGCATTGTTTTAACAGGCCTCTTCTGAAACATGTTCTTTAAACAAAAGATATTAAACCAAAGAAATATTGTACTTCAGCAAACTCTTCAAAACCAAGCTGTATCAATTACTGCCTCTACTGTTTCTTTCCTATTGAAACATTATTCAGTAGTTCTTGGTTCTGTTTCCAGGCATTCACAACATTTAAGAGGACAGTCACTAGAACCCTGGGCCCTGTTACATTAAACTCCAGGTGTGACAGAGGTATCTGCAGAGGGCAGTTCAGGTTGTAATACATGAGCTCAGTTTTCCTTCGTTGATTCCTTGCCAGGGGCCTCCAAATATAAATGAAATCAGGTGAATGTTATGTAGGCCCGTGAATACATCTGAGTCCAAATAAATCAGTAAAGTTCTTGATTTTGTCCCCCTAATAGGGCAATAAGTGACTTAAGGTAAACCTCATTAAAACTCATTACAGGTGCTGCTTAGACAACTGGACTTCTACCTGTAGCAACTCTTTGTAAGAAAGAATGTGTGTGTAAGTAGCTCTACTGATCCTTCTCCACCTTCTAGAGGGCACAGCTGAGTTTGGGACATGACAGTCAGGATCTTCCGATCACTCAGTGTATTTGGATTTCTCTTCCATAAGCCAAAATATGAGTTTGCTGAGTTTCTGTTGCTATTTGTGGGACAACTCCAGCACCCTACAAAGTGATTTTGCCCTTAGCAGCATGTATTTCGCTCAGTTTGGGCACAGATGTCATGTGAGAGCTTACTGAAAAACCAAAAAAACCCCAAACCAAAACAAACCACCATCAAATGCTTTTTGTTTTTTAAATATCTCCCAAATTATTTTCATGTTTGTTCCAGTGGTGTAAAGATGTGTGATTCACACCATTCTACATGTGTAACAGCAAGCAGGTTGTATCTACTTCACTACTAAGCAGCCCCCACATAATGGGTGTTTCAAAGAAGGGCGGTGTTTTAGTCCTCTGTAGGATTTTAAGCCTCTAGGGAAAACAAAGGAACCTGTTCAGGTACTATCCCCCCAATTATTCATTCATTGGCTTTGGCTATTACTACTTTCTTCCTACAGGAGCCCTTTTCCCAACTCCTGCCTCCCAGATGCCCAATAAATATTTTTCCACTGTAGTGGCTGAGAGCAGTTGGCCTTTACCACAGCTTTGCTCTGACTGTCATTTGTAATACAAAGCCAATACCAAGCATTATGTTGCTGAAAATTTTCTATTAACTTATTTGCAAATTGTTGCACTTGAGGAGGAAGGTCCATGCAATGGAGCTGGAAGTGGCATTGCTGTAACACCGTGAATTTTTCAACCACCAGTCACCCCCAGGACATGCTCTAGACTGTGTTCTTCTGGAATCCAGTAAACCAAGTATCCTTTCTAAAGAAACACCAAGCATGAACACAGGCACAAATTGCATGAAATAAAAACGGTTTCCTGTACTTCTGTGAAATGTTGGTGCTGTTGGGTAGTACTTCACACATTTCCTTTACTTGCTACTACGTACCATGGTGTTGTGGTTACAGGTGCAAAATAGTTTATTGGTTCTAGTAATTATTAGCTTTGTTTGTGCTTTTTAGTTCAGTTATGGGTATAGCAATGGAAAAGCTGCATTACTGCTCTCTGAGGGAAGTTAAGGCACTTTCAGTGTAAAATTTCACGTTAGAATACGTTCAAGACAATGGTAACTTAAAATAATGTAACAAACTAAGTAAATGCATTAGAACCATTCCCTTAAAAAAAAAAAAAGCACTTTTAGCTTTGTGGCTTGGCTTGTTCACTAATTTTTAGCAGAGAAAAAGCAGCAGCTCCCTTTCTCACACGGAGCACTAGATTATAACCCAGCACAGGAGTTGAAGGGCAGCAGTGGAGGTGGTTCTGCTCTTCTGCTGCCCTTACAAATTAGTCTCCTCATCTCAAATGGAAAAGGGAAGCACCTTCAGGGTGGCAGCTATTTCTGCAAGGGACAGCTAGTGAAGGCATTGGAAAATTCTGTAAAAATACTGTTCTTTGCAGTCTCTCATCTGGAAATCCATTTCAGTGCTGTGCACAACACCGGAGCACGTCCTCTCCTCCTCCACTCCCCTGTCAGGTCAGCTTGGGAAAGTGTTTTACTGTAGTTCTTTAAGCTTAAAATCCAGTTGTCTGTTCAGATTTATTGTTTCATTATGGAGTGTGTCAGATAATCCCTCCTGCTTTAACAAAAAAATAAAAAAAAAAAGTATTTTAAACTAGTCCAAAGGTATGGTCATGTATTTCTGTAATAAGGATCATGGGTTTAAGTGTATTGCATTTTGGTTTCCACCATGAACAGCTAATTCCTGTAACAATGCTGTATGTTTATTTAAAGTATATATATATACATATATATATATATATAAAAATTAAATGTCAGATTTTTGCATTAAGGTTTTTTTTAAATTTGAATATGAACTTTTGAGTACTTTATTTAAAAAAATATTAAAAATACTTTTCCTGGAGTGTTAAGTTTCAGAATTCAAGACTATATTTGTCAAATTTAAGTTTAAAATATGTAGCTAACATTGTTTTCTGATATTGAATGTAAATATTTGTAAAGAGAAATTCTTTTGTATATTTTTGTGAAAATGTAGTTCCCCAAAAAACATAAAAGATTTAATAAAAAAGTGCATTTATGTTACTGCTCAGCACTCTTCATTATTTTCATACCACGTAAACATATTTAGGGGCAGGTGTGTGAAATTTTTTTTGCCATTTTAAGTCACAGGAGCTTTCTCAAAGGAGAAAATTACAGAATGTGCCCAGTAGGAAAAAAGATTCTTCAAGGGCAGGTTCAGAGAGGTCTCCTCTTTCTTCCTGGTATGAATGGAGACAGAGCATTTCTTTTCACATCAAGTAGCATTTCATGGGCTTTATAGAGGGTCCAGTGTCGACAGTTCTTTAATTGTTCTGTTTTATGAAGGTTTGTTTCCCTTGTCTTTGTTTTTTCCCTGTTTTAGAGAGAAGTGCTGTGATGACTGTGCTGAAAACCAAAAGACAAAGCATCTGCTCTTTTTCCCTGTGCTGGGTTAGAAAGTTCAGGCCTGGGGCAGCATTGTCCCAAACACTTGCTGGACAAGAAGTACCCCAATGTCACCCAAACACAGGAACAAGCTTTCTAAGCCCCGCTACTGGTGTATTTACTTCTTCAACACACCTACTCCTAAACAAGGAATGTTACCCAAACAACAAAAAATATGCTTTGAAGGTTTTTAATGGAATTTAAAGTAAAACTTTTCTTACACAGACATTTTTTCTTACAGTGTAAAAAAAATGTAAAATTGCTCAAACTTACAAACTTGGAAAATTAGACACATTTCAAGTATGCAATCAACCTTGTTTTATGAAAACAATATTCCAAGTATATTCCAAGTCCAAAATGCATGAATCTTTTCTAGCATCCTGTACCCAGGTGGTTAATCTTCCTGTCCACTATTGTCCAGAGGAGTCAAAGCTCAGTCCCAAGTTGTATCATGTTCATTCACTGAGGGGGAAGAGAAAAACAATTCCCATAAGTAACAATTCTACCACTCTGTAAAGATGGTTTGAGGACTGGTCTGTGCCCTACCCCTGCAATGGTGAAAACCTTTGCAGAAAGATTAGCTGGCATGAAAGGGTGATATGATCTGATGACCTTGAAGACAGGCCCAAACCTCCACACTAGTTTAATAAATCCCAGACAGATGACAGGAAGGAGCTGCTCTGCCAGAAACACTCACAGGAACAGCTCAACATATTGTGGAAAAGACAGTTTGGACACAAGACAAAACAAAAGAAGAACAGGTGTTGGATTTTCACCTTTATTCAAATAAAACTCAGGAAACACGTCCAGGTCAGGATTCCAGTGGCCCTGCCCTGTGTTAGCTGCAGGGCACTTGTTTATCACAACTGCATCACGTTAGTTAATGTTTGTGCTACTAAAACCAAACAGTACAGAGTGGTCTTGAAAGGAAAGATGCCTATGAGAGATATTTTTCTTCATAAAACCTTTGTTGTTCATCACATACACATTACTTGCATGAGTAAAACTACATTAGTGACATCACAACAAACGCTCTATTTTCCCTCATTAGGTTTAGTGTGTCTCTCACCTGGTTTGAGTTCGAGTCCATTTCAAGGCGTGGCGTGGAGGTACAGCAACAGTGGGATGGTAGAAAGTGCAGTCTGGTCTTGTACACTGGGTATTAAACCTACAATGCTAAAACCAAAACTGTTTCAGGAGAGTTATTGGGTGCTGCCTGAGGCCCTGGACAGGCTGAGTTACACTGTGCTACATGTGAATTTGTGTCACTGTGTGACACACCGGAACCAACAGCTCCATCCCCCAGTGCCATCACCTCAACCCAGGGACAAGAAAATCCCTTTAAAAAGACATCAATTATGCATCTGATGTTTCAAAACTGCCACTGCAGTCACTACAGTGAAACTTCCTTTGCTTTCAAGGATCTAGAGAGAGCAGTTTGAATTCATCTGTGTGCCCAAGTTGGGAGCAGGACACAGCATTATTTGAGGAGGAGGAAAAGCCAGAGTATCTGCTAATACTGTCTGGGCACAGAGTCATGGAGACCCTGAGCATTTCAGCATTTAGGCCTTAAAAAACACTAAACCGGATGTAGTAAGATGCAGGGACACAACTATATAGAAGTACCACAGTAATAGACTCTTGTACTACATACATTACATTAATACACCTTTAACTGGGCAATCTTTAAAGTTTTCCTATATTGCAGCACATCTGAAGGAAGAGCCAAGAGTCTTGACTGTCCTTCCAGACACACCACTGGATGTCCTTCTCTTCAGCCCCCAGCACTCTGGCTGGGCATATTTTGACAAAATCTATGGCCTGTTCCAAGCTTCCCAGCAGCATCTAGTAGAAAGATTACTTAAAATTATAATTTTCCAAATTCTTTAAGTCACTGCTTTTGCATATTCTGCTTCTAAGCTGAAGTTAAAATGTGAAAAGTAAAAAGTGTGACATCTTAGTGACATTTCCTGCCCTGAAGTACCTTATTTCAAGTCTTTTTCTAGAAAGAAAGGGAAATAGGAGAGAAATCTTACTTTTGGGTGGTAAAATGGACATTCCATTTTCTTACAAGCAGGAAAAAACTTGCACAGCGGACCACTGGAGGATATGGACAGTGTGGGCAGGGGTGCTAAACAGCAGAAACAAAAAACAGGAAGTGAGCTGGGATCAGAATAAATTGGCTTCACACAACCTTACATACATCAATCTTCCTGCAAGAAATTATGTTTTATAATACAACAAAGTCCTGCAAGAAATATGGACAGCACATCCCAACCCAGTAAGTGGATCTTATCCTGGAGTAGAACAAGACTATCAGGTAATCATTTAACGGACCCACAAGGATTTTCAGGACGGAAGGTACCATGGTCAAGGCAAAACTTCCAACAAATTCTGGTAGGCAGAGAGTCTCCAACGTTAAATTTAGACAGCAGCAAGCCTGTTAGGAGTTTCAGCTGACCAGACTGGAAAGCACAGGCACTGCACCTTCCAGGAATACAGAGGAGCTGCTTGAAATGATCCAGGAGATGAGCACACTGTACTCAGCCTTCTGGCAAAGTCACAAAACTGCATCGTACTCTGACTACAGGCTAAATTACTTCCCAGAGATGACAGGGTACTGCTCTGTTCAAAGGCTCAGCAATACCAGCCCATATCCAAACACAGCCTTCACCAGGTAACATCATCACTGAAAGTTATCTCACAATTACACCAGCTAAACTGCTACACTGGCATGGAAGAAAAAAATGCTTAAAGACAGAAGCTTCTGTTTTCAGCTTGTGCCACAAGCCCTTGGTAGAACATGTGTCCAACTTAAAAAACAAATCTCAGTAAAAAGTGCAGTGCTGGCTAATCCCTTCAGAGAAACAGACAACTTGTGCAAGTCACCACTTTGACTTTGCAGAGACTCCATACGGACTCTTGTATAAGAGTGTTGGGGGTTTTGCAGTAACATCGGATTATTATTCTTCATTTAGAACTAAGAGTTGAAAGAAAATGAGGTCACAAATTCACAGAATATTCTCAGTTGGAAGGGACCCACAAGGATCATCGAGTCCAACTGTTAAACAGCACCACTGCCTCCCTGGCAGGAATCAAACCCTGATCTCCCACATGAGAGGCGGGGACACTCACCACTGTACTGAAGTGGTACTGAAGTGGATTTTTGACAAATCAAGTAAAAAATTATTTCTTCACCAATGTCAGTTTCTGTTACCAGAAATGCTACTTTCCCTTCAGCACGTTCATTCAAAGCTCAGACAACAAGATGTGCTCACCTGGTTTAGGGGAGGGATGGGGGGCTCGTCGACTGGCGTGAGTGTAAGGACAGTCCGGCTTAGTGCACTTCGCGTCGTATTTACAGTTTGGATGGATGAACAAGCATTTATCAGCAAATTTGCAGTTAGGAAAAACTCTGAGGGAAAAGAAATTGAGTCAAAAGCTCAAATTTGGAGCAAAATCCCAAAATTACTGTTGCACATGAAAGCCACATCAGAGTAAGCCAGAAGTACAACAGGGCTCGGGCATGTGTTAGTTCCTTCCAAAGCGGGGCAGGCAGGTGTAGCGTACGAGCTCTGCACCAACAGACTGGAACTCGGCTTCCCTGTGGATGGTCTTTACATGCAATGAACAACTCAGCCACCTCACTCTCAGCTGGGTTTGGTCCCAAGCTACTTGTCGCAAGCTAAAATACTTAATATTTAGCTCTTAGAGCATGCAGCAGAGTGGCCCTGTGAAATCAGACCTCCCCAGAGAGGGGCAGCAAATTCCCTAAGTAACACAGTTCATTTCCTGAAGAGAGTGTGTTACTTTGAATATAGTTACAGGGATTTTAAAAGAAAATTCAAATGTCTGTGTAACTGAAGTTACCCAATCTGGTAACAGTTATCTCAAAACAGACATTGTTTTCCCACACTGCTGCTGCTTGTGGAAGAGAAGTTAAAGCCATGGGGCACATTCAAGAGTTCGCCCTTGCTGTCAAATTCAAAAACCCCCAACCACTGCATTATTATGTAATGGTACCATAACATGTTCAAAAGCACTGTGACAGCTGGCAGAGGAAGGCCTGTTGTTTCAAGACACTAAGTCCTGCATCTCTAAGCAACACAAACACCAGCCTGCAGGGTAAACTAAAGCTTTCTTCTGCAGAACAGCTGCCATCCCTGTATTCTGACACATGGGAGATGGGTGGAAAACAAAAAAAATTACAGTGTGATAATCTAGCTCCAATCCCACTCTGGCAGATTTGCACTGCCTTGGAGTATTTACTAACAGGGAACAGAAATTTGCAGCACTAGAATGAAACTCAAAATAGCGTGTCACGTGGATGAGCTCTGCACTACTCACTTGCAAGGTAGTGTGGGGTGATGGTACACACATTCATCTCCATTTTTACAGGCAGGCCAGTACTTGCAGCGCTCAAGCACCTTCTCCTGTTTTTGTAGCATATTTAACTCTTCCATATCCACTAGGATGGTAAGAATAAAGAAACAAAACAAGCTGGGACCTTCATGGTTCTATATGCAATTTGGTGTAAGTAATACAGTCGGGCCTCCAACACCACTTATGACAGTAAAAGTTTATGTAAAATCATATTATCTGAAGAAAATTTCCAGAGCCTTAAAGTGAAAGGAGTCATAATACTGGACTGACAGCTGCCTTTTGGTGATAAAAGACCAAATCTGCACTGTTTACAAGAAGAATAAATAAATACTCTTCACAAATCCAAATTGACTCAGACAAGACAAGGAATAAAGAATGACTCTTCAGCTAAACCTGAGTTATGGCTATTCTGTGGATCCATGAGTCAATTATAGCTATGCTTCCTTTCTCCAAGATATTTTTTGCTCTACAAAACTATTTCAAGAGATTAAAGTTTAAATCAATTTTTGCACTAATCAGATTTATTAGTATGAGGGAACATACTGAAAAAGAACCACTGTCATGTAATTCAGTTCAGACACTTCAGTTACCTGAACCCAGGCTCCAATCCAAAAAGTATTTTAAGAAATTCCAAGCTGAAACATTCCAAACCTCCCTACTCTTACGGGAACCCGAGACTTTGACTTCCTCCTATTTAACATTACCTATAAAATCTCGTTCTGCAAATTCAGGCAACTGTGCATATGTAATGTTGCTTTTGTCTTATTTTTCCAAATCTGCCTAAACCTTTGCCTTTCCAAAGTTTTCCAGGACAGCTACACTTCCCTATCTGATCCTACTACTGACATAAATTGCTCCAGCTTTATTCCATCCTCAGCCTCATTTATGCCTTCTCCTTCCAATGCACCCAAGCCAAATAATGCTGCCCTGTTGTACAACCACACTGGCTTGTAGAGATCACTTCCACACAGATCTGACTCCATGTGAACTTAAGTCACATCCCTGCTACCTACACAGGAACCCTTAACAGAGATAGGACTGTGTCAGCAACAGTCTCCTGTACCAACAGCTTTATCCAGGAGTATGAGAGGCTACACATGTAAAAGTATGGATTTTTCAAGGAAATACTCTAATGTCCTTTACACTGTACTAGTACAAATGGGCCAATGGATATACAACATTCTTTTGTAAGACTGTCTGATACGTGCAGTATTTCTGCAGCCAGGGGGACTGAATGGACACAGACTTAAAAGATCTTTTGCTGTAGTTCTTTCTTAATTGCATTACACATTTGCAGCTGGATCCATGAAATTTAAGGGTTCTCAGTACATTATTAAAATACTATTCTTTACTTAGTTCAGAAAAATTGATACGCTGCTATTATGGAAAATAAGTTATGTGAAAAACATGAATCCAGGCACAGCCTTTAGGTAAGTATTCAACAGGACTATGACAGAACAGTAGACTCTGTGATTTTCATCAGCAGATCAGCATTCCAATGGCTCAGCAAGCAATTTCTCATGTTATTTAAAAGAAGTATAGAAAGAGAATACAAAAGCCTTCAAGTAAAATCATGCACTGTAATTTCTACTTTCAAAGATTCCAGCCACTGGAGTCTACCAACACCTTACACTTAACAGGCTCCTTCTGATACCACAAATCTAGACAGAAACATTAATACCATCTGACATATTTTTTATGTTCAAGGCATGTTAAAACATTCACTGTAACATCTTGTGGCCCTCAGCACAGAGACAAATCACGAGTCAACTACAAGTGTAGATTTCTAGCAATGAAGACCAACTACATTTAAAGAAGAAAAAAGCCTAATTTTACCAGTACTAAGATATGTGGATCACTATCTATGTGCCATGCTGCTCTAATGTGCCAAGATAAAGGCTTCTGAGAAAATGGTCCCATTGAACTGCAACATTTCATTTGCCTAAAGAATGTTCTAATTCAAAAGCATAAACACCATCACTGCAGTTTCTTAAGAATGATATATCCCAGAGTTCCATCCATGATCACCCCCCCATGACTGTTAGATCCCGTTGGTAAGGATAATTACCGTCACAGTCCTCTAGCTGCCTGTTTACAATTTGCATCTGCTGTACTCGAAGGCCTTTTAATCCTTTGCTGGCACATAAGCTTTGGGTAACTGGCTTTAGTCCTTCCATTACACACGTATCTTCCTCTTCCTGATCAGACAGGTATCCTGGTGGACTGGGCACGCCATCCAGTGTCACAATGAATTTGGGACTAGCAGGTTTCTCTGGCTGTGCAAGCTGGTCTCTATCAAATAAAGAAATGTAGTAAATACAGCTTTTCTGACTCAAGAGGTTTGAGTGAATGTGAACTGTGCTAGTAACTAAAATAGTACAGGCTTATCTATGGGGAGAGAAGAAGGAACAGACGTTCCTTTAATACTACTGATAATGCACTCCAGGTAACAGTTTGCCTTCAGGTCTCCCAGAGACACTAATAAGAACTTCAGCTCTCAGGTACAGTACAGTCTGTTGCATTCTGCTCAACAGACATATCAAAAGCTCATTTACAAATGGAATTAAATAAAGGAGATTAATCTTGTGGAAATTACAGTTTTGAGACCAAAAAAAAAAAGTGAGGGTAAATACTATTCTTGGGATCACAAACCTTTGAACACACAGAATAGGCGACTCCTCAGAATTACTGAGCAGCACATTATGAAACAGCAGGTGTAAACGTTTTTAGAAGTAGGACAAGAGAATCAAAATACTGACACTAAGAACTTAGACACTCGGCCTGACTGAAAGGTCAGTCTAGCCTGCTGTCCTGTATCTGACAGGAGTCAGTGTGGGCAAGAGGGAGTGTATCCCATCCATTTCACCTGAGGGATTTCCTGAATGACACATGATTTTAAGTATTTGGAGAACTGTGGAGTTCTCATCTTTGACAGTGATGGGATAAACTTTGCTTCTCTATGAAGTAAGGCTAAAGGCAGCTACAGTGCAGAATGTCTTTAAGAAAAGAGAAAAATAACACATTAAAAACATCACTAGCAATAGCTTTTGAGTTGAAGCAGTCAGAAACTGACCTATTCACATGCAAACATTTATCACTCCCCTGTAGCACAGAGTTTTCAACTATGACATTGTCAGGTTATCCTTTTGGATTTGTTTGCTCACTGTTGGTTTTATTTGTAATTAACACAGGCTGTTTAAAGGGGCTCAGAAAAACACCTGAAGTATATCACTTTGTTCTGAGTGATTTTAACTCTTAACAGGTCAGATTATTTATTACCAGGAACTCTGTCTGCAGCTGACAAGACCTTTAAACTTCTCTTGGTCAAACATACCAGTAAGGAGCTTTAAATCCCTGTCCAGGACTCATCATTCTCTATACTGTGTTCTAAGACATTTCTTAACACATGTAATCTCAGGGTGCAATAGGCACAAAACTAAAGACAATTTAAGCAAAATGATGACTTGACTAAGACTTCAGAAATCAGAACACCTATGACAAAAGAGCAGTACTTCTTAGTTCCTTCTTCTTTCTTGAAAATCAAGGACATGCTCAAGCTACAGTTAATTGTGGGATTCCTTTCTATTTAGAAGGATTTCTGGGAGGTTTTTTGCCCCTGCTTTTTTTTCCTCTGCTATTCAATGTGGGTCCATTTTCCAAGATTTCACAGCTCCTGACTGGACTGACAAAGCACAGGTGTGACCAAATGACTCCATCTAAACCATAAACAAGTGCTTTGACTATCAACAGTCCTAAATGAAGTAACTTTTTACCGTGTCTGTATTAGACGTCCCGAGTGAACTCGCACTGCCTCTGTGCCCCTCTTTCCCAATTGCTGTGGCACTGTTTCCTCAGATAACTTGGGTTTCTTCAGGATAAATGACCTGGTATCTGTGTGGACCATGGATTCTGCATCACAGTAATCTGAATTGAAAGAAAAATTACATAGAGAAAAATAGGGTTGTAGTTATAGCATATTTGTAATACCTATTTACACGGGAAATAAACTGAATTTTGTTTTAATTTCTGCCTAGTAGCTTCCAGAAAACATTTTTTACTTCCTTGTTAATTCCACAGATGTGGATCAACAGAAACCACAGGCCATATTAGCCCAGACTAGGAAATTCTGTTAGTGGAATGGCTGTGCTGAAATAGCATTGAAGGGGGTCCACATCCCCACAAACTCATGCTTTGAACGCATACTGATGTAATGCTTTCACTCCTTAGAGATGTTTGAACTAGAAAATCCTAGAAATCAGTACAAATACGTGAAAATGCAGTCACATGTATATCTTAACATTCACTAGCCAGTAGTATTTATACTATTATACTATACTACTATTTTAAATACAGTAGTATTTATACTACTACTAGAAAAGAAAAGATCTCAAGTCTTAACCTTGATTCACTTGCAAGGTATCTTCAATCGCAGGATCAATCTGAAGTCGAGAAGAGAGCTCCTTTTGTTCAGCTCCTAAAAAATCCAGTAATAAGAAACATATTTTACTGCATGTCAACATGAAACCAACAAATGGAGAACTAAGGCAAACTCTCCAATTCTTTTGATTTTAAAAACCCCAAAATAGCAACAACAAACACCTCCACACTTCTAACAAAACAAAACACCATTTTCATGATGATGAACCCCTTTCTCACTGTTTCAGAAACAGTAACATGGCAAAATCTGGGTACTGAAAGATCCTACTCTTTCCCATGATCAGTGCTCGGTACAAACCATGTCTGTGGGCACAGCAACTCAAGATGGCCAAGTTCTATTTCCTCATTTGTAGAGGAGCTGACCACTGAGAGAACACACACAGAAAAGAAACTAAAGGGAATATATTATGGTCTTCTTAAAAGAGGTGAAACAAATCAGAGCAGCACTGTTCTACATCTGAGTTGTGGTTTGAAGAAACTGATTTTGCTTTCTGCAGATTTCCTAACCAAGGTGTAATTTCCATTTCATAGCAAAGGAATGAAAATACTTAGCACATACATTAGTTCAAAGGTTGATAAAACTGCCTCTTACATACTCTACAGACACAATTTCAACTATTCTATATTGGTAAAAGATTTCAAATACATCTATATGAGAAATAAGAGACCCCAAAAATACGTATTTTTAGTAATGTTTACCATTCCTTAAAAATTACTCTGAGGTCATGTAACAAAAACTTTACTCAAACCAAATTTTACTCAACCATCCAAAAACCTAAACACTCAGCAAGTATAAACTAACTATTTTTTACTGAAGGCTTTTTCCCACTGCCTTACTTCTATGATTCTTTGTGACTAACACACATAAACCCCCTTTTCTTTGTAACAAAATCATGCAGAAAAGACGCTTTGATTGCCTTTAAATGTTGTGCCCTTTTCCTTCTGGACTTTCATAGCAGACATAAAAAACCCAAAGCTGACACAGTTAGACTGGTATCAGCTGTCCTGTAAGAATAAAATACTGTACTCCTATAGTTAGACTAAAACCCAGAACATTAGAAACATGGCTTGGAAAGAAACTTTTAATACTTCACATGCTACAAAATGGCTCCAAATACTGTAGAGTATCTTAACTCTCATATAACCTTTGAAACAGAATTATTCCTAATAGATACTTAGGAAAATATGCAAAAGATGAGGAAAAGAGAAGTTAACTTAATATAAATGCTTATGTAAAACTATTCTCTGGTGACGTGCCCGAATGCTTTAACATGCCTTGCTTACTGAGGAATCCCCCTGAGGTTCTGTGTGTGTATCTGTACATGTATGTCTGACAGCCATGCTTTAGAAAGTTGCTTGGTCTTCAGGGCAGTTCTGCATGCAACTTCTGATGCGAATTTCAAAATGAAAAGCATTTCTTTTCTCTGCTCAGCCTGCTGTAAAATGACATTGCCTGGTACAAATTTTTAAAGAATATTATCAGATGACCTTGAATTCCTTCAACTGTCTGCTCCTTTGGCTCTTCTACGTGAAGCTGAGAACTCAGAACAGGCAGTCTGTTTTGCACATGAATTACTTCTAACTGAGATTCTTCTGGGCTAATTCGAGTTCTTGGTGCAACTGGAACAGTCTGTTTCTGTGGAACTTTAAATAAACAAACAATGGCAAATCATTTACATACTACCCAATCACACAATAGTACTATATTTACATGTGGTGCTAAAATAACTCTAATTAATTCACACACACACACAAAAATCCCAAGCATCTGTCTCCACAAAAACCATCTTTAGCTACCTATAAAATTCTTAGTGTGCAACCACATTTTGCGTGTGCACGAAGCACCCTACGAGCAGCACCTCAGAACACCTACACAAAATGACAAGAGGATTAGAGTGACACCAGCAAAGTACTCATTCATCCACTTCTACCTGTAATTAATGTGGCACTTTCTAGGAGTTCTGAAACCACTTTCCATCCCACCTTTCCTGTAAACAACCACAGATTATCAATGTGTATCTTCATACGATGCCAGCTACTCTATGCTAAGGTGCTGGCAAATAGAGTATGTAACAATGATAGCAGAATCACAGAATCATTTAAGCTGGAAAAGACCCTTAAGATCGCTGCATCCACCCGTAAGCCTAGGCCACCACTGCCAAGTGCACCACTAAACCATGTCCCTAAGTGCCACATCTACACCTTCTTTAAACACCTCCATGGCTGGTGACTCCACCATTTCCCTGGGCTGTCAGTTCCAGTGCTTTACAGTCTTTCCATGAAAAAAAATTTTCCCAATATCCAATCCAAACATCCCCTGGCACAATTTGAGGCCATTTCCCATGTCCTATCACCTGTTACTCAGGAAAAGAGATCAACTCTCACCTCACTACAACCTCCTTTCAGGCAGTTCTAGCATGGAATTCGGGGATAGCAGGACAACAGCTTGACTTCTTTACTTGGCTTTTGCTAAAGCCATCAGAACTGGTTGTGAAAAGCTGAGCATACTCTTCCCTTGCCTGAATATCAGATCAGCACTCAACTTCTGACACAAACAGCTAAAAGGTACCACTCAGTACTGGATTCATTATTTATGAACTTACTGTTTTGTTTTACCTTTGTGTTTTCAACTGGCTTACTTCCCTATTCCATTCAAAATACATTAAAAAATACATGAAACATTACCTCTAAAGTGGAAGAATCTGCATTATACTTCAGATAAAATTCACAGATCACCTCAGTATTAAAGGACAAAGTGGTGCTTTTTGGTATCTCCACTGAAATATTTTACTGTTGATAAGTCAAACTATAAGATCACCACTATTAAAAAAATCAATCGCTCTAATTAATTAAAATTTTTCTGGCTATGTCCCATTTTCTGCTGTATTACTATGTACACAGGAAAGAGCTTCCCACATCACCTCAAAGCACCATTTCTTACAGTTAGTTTACAGTTAGTTTGAGAAACAGCAGGCAAGAGATTGTACACAGCTTTCAGTCTTGCTTCAGATGGTATTAAAGTCATGGTTTAGGCAGGTTAGTGAGTGCTCCTTCCCTGGTAAGGTGCAACGCGTCCTGGTGACATCACTAGGTTTATTAACACCCAGTGAAAGGAAAACACACAGACAACACTGGATTTGCCCTTCTTCAGCAAAAGTCTCTCCTAGCTAGGAGAACAGAATGCCTACACACAGACAATGCTCAGCTGCTGGGTCAACTGGAACTCAGTATCTAAAAATCACTGAACTGAAATTGCAGCCTTGATGTTGAAGGAAAATAGACTCAGATAAATATCAGTCACTATGTTCCTCATTAGTTTGCACTTCTATTACCTATAGCCAGTACATTTTCTTGTTGTTTAGCTTTTACTTCCCCCTGTCTCAGAAGAAAGGAGGAGAGTACAGAAAGGGACAAAAGATAAAGTAAATACCTCAAACCACCAGACACTTTACAGAGTTACTATTTTGATTACTACATTTTAAATAACTCTTTCTTCCCTTGTTTATGGTTTCATAATTCATCACTGAAGACCAATGTAACGTTCACAGGACACGGTAAATCCCTCACATGTATTACTGACAGGCGATTTAGCATTCTGCCCTATCTCTGAGTGTTATCTTTAGCTTGGATTTATACAGCAGAACTTAGAAATATCATAGCTTAGCACAAAGAAAAATAATGTTAATTACCAGTAGAATAATTGGTTGTTTTTGTAACTGATTCCTGTGCTTCAGAGATTGCTTTCAGTATTAAATTCTTATTGGCCTGTTTTGAAGGTGGCAGCGAAGGTCTAAAGGAAATAAAAAAATAATTAATTGCACATGAATTGCACAGTAACTATCCATGTTAGACAAGTATTTCAACAGGTAAACACAAGGGCAATACTGCTAGAAATCATAACTTAAGGGTATTTTACCAAGTCTGCCTTCGTGGATGGGTTTCCACAAAATGCCCTCGAAAATGGAAGTCCGGAGGTGTGATTTCACCTCTCAGCTTAAGCTGCTGTAAAACCATGCTGCATCTGAAAGGTAAACAACCTGCCATTCCTTTCCTCCCACCTCTGGCCATCACACATCTTTTGCTATGTTTGTGTTGGCACCAATAATTATGTAGCTGTCCCGAGAAGGAATATTCAGCTAAAAACTGACTTTATCAAAAATATATTAGTTGTAAAAAAAGGCTTTCTGCTTGTCTTTAACATCAACAACAAGGAAGCTTAAATCAGATAAATGTGCTGTATGTAATACAATGCAAAGTATTAGCTTAAATCTTACACAAGTTAGCACTGTAGGTCAGCAGAACCATCTCTTCTCTAGTTTAAATGTTCTTCCTCTATTATGGAAAATCAGACACACATGACTGATGTACTTTGACTGACACCTGACACTCAGACAGAATTAGGAAGCAGGAAAAAAGGAAAAATCTCTCAAGTCTGTTTGAAAAGTTAAAATCACCTTCAAGAACAAGCAATAACTGGTTTGAAAACTATTCCTGAAATAAAATCAAAGCAATTAAAACTCCCCCAAAATTATTTTACCACAATAAATACCTGGTCTGAAACATGTCAACATTAATGTTCGTTTGCCAGTAAACTTTACCCAAATAATGTAAAAGTTCACACTCCATTGCAGCTTATGTGCAATAATAAAAACAGGTTACAAAATCAGAGGCAAAAAGGTGGTATAGACAGGCATCTCACCCACAGAGTTGTGAGATAGTACAAAAAATATTAAAATTACTTACTGAATGTTATCTATCAATTTTCAAAAGTGCAAACTGTTTTCCCTCACTTCCACTTTCAAAGTTTTTGTTCATTAAATTCATTCTTGAAACCACACGGAACCACTGAGATCTTAAGTACCTTCTTTCTGGCTTTGCAGGTACAGACACACTGCTGGAGATGCTGCCTGTTCGTGATCCATAATCTTCCTCTTCCTCCTCATCTTCCCCATCATTACAGAACTTTTTCACTTTGACTACTGAGCTCACAACAGGTAACCGTCTCTTCCTGGAGCTTTCTTCCTACAACAAACAGAGCAGCCACAACAGTTCATCTGGCATAAACCATGAAACAACAAACCAGCAGAGAAAACACTGCAATTCTGTCCACAGACAGGAGATGGAGAACTTCCACTCCAGTTCAATCTAGGACTATGCACTGATTGCAGATCAAAGGGACTGCACCGGAGAATAGGAAAATCAGACACATTTACACTGAAACACCTCATTGAAAACGTAACTGTAAATTACATTTAGAAAAAAGGAAAGACTCTTAAGTACGGGGAAATTATCCAACACCTACAGAAAAGGAGGGTTTTCCAAAGAAATGTGTACTACGCTCCAAGATGAACCTGTTTGAAGTTTAAGAAAAGTGAAATCATTACAAATTACCTTCTCCTCTGTATCAACTCTAATTTCAGAGAGGTGTAAGGATTCATATCTAGCAAGCCAACACTGGGTCTCTGTGGCCAGCTTTTGGCAGCTGGTGGTTACAGGTGTGGCTGCTTTGAGAAGCTGCTGAAAGCTTCCCCCATGTCTGGCAGAACCAATGCCGGCCGGCTCCACCGCCACTGACCAAGGCTGGGCCAATCAGGAGTGACAGTAACACCTCTGTGATAATGTACTTGAGAAGGAAGAAACAAAAGTTATTGTGCAGATGGAGAAGGGAGACAGAAGAGCAGAGTGAGAACATGTGAACAGCAATGCAGACACGAAGGTCAGTGCGGAAGGAGGAGGAGGAGGGGCTCCAGGCACCGGAGCTGAGGTTCCCCTGCAGCCTGTGGTGGTGAAGGCCATGGTGGTGCAGCTGTCCCCCTGCAGCCCATGGAGGACCACAGGAGTGCAGAGATCCACCTGCAGCCTGTGGAGGAGCCCATGCCGGAGCAGAGAGATGCTGGAAGGAGGCTGTGACCCCGTGAGAGGGCAATGTTGGAGCAGGGTCCTGACAGGCACCTGTTGACCCATGGGGAGAGAAGCCCAGACTAGAGCAGGATTTCTTGGTAGGACTTGTGGCCCAGTGGAGCAACCTGGAGCAGCACGTGCCTGAAGGACTGCACTCCATGTGGCAGCAGTGTCTGAAGAACTGCTGTCCATGGGATGGACTCACACTGGATAAGTCCATGAAGGACTGTCTCTCGTAAGAGGCACCCCACAGGAAGCAGGGGAAGGACTCTTCTCTCTGAGCAGTGGCAGAAACAACAAGTGACCACAACCTCCATTCCCTGTCACCCTGCATCACTGTGGGGGAGGAGGTAGAACTTGGAAGGAAGGGAGTGTTAGATGTTCTAAGATTTATTTTACTTCTTATTCTCAAGATCTGATTCTGTAGTAATAAATTTAATTAATATCCACACTTCGAGTCTATTTTGGCCATGACTGTCACCAGTGAGGGATCTCTCTCCTGGTCCTTATCTGAATCCACGAACCCTTTGTTACATTTTCTCTCCTCTGTCCAGTTGCAGCGGGGAGTGAGAAAAGCAGCTTTAGTGGGTACCTGGCACCCAGCCAGGGTCAAAACCACCATAATTCCAGAGGATACTAATCACAGGATGGTCCATGGAAGGTCCCTGTTCTGTCTCTTCTGAACATTATCAATGAAATAGTGATAGAAGAAAAGTATCACAAGACCTTAATGTAGCAGTTCCAAGGAGAGATGTGACTGTCATTTATCAATGACTTACGTGTAACTTTAAACGAATCACCATATTCTCATTTTCACCTCCCCATTCTTAAAAACAAAGACACTAGCATGTATCTTTGTAGAGCATTCCAGATTTCCAAATAAAATTCCGTCTTTTATAGAGAACCAAGTAAGTAGTGGCAAAAAGAACTGTATAAGCAGCAATAAGCACAGATGTACTTGCAATATATACAAGGTATGTAATATACCTCCTCCATTACAACATTAGCAGCTATAACAACCTTCAGTCCTCTCCAAAAAGGCTCTTAACTTATTCATAAAGACAATCTTAAAATAATCAGCCAGGACTATCACCCTGCCTGGCCTAGTCTGGCCTCCAAAGTACGTATGGCAGCAATCATGTCTTAACTGACATGGTTCCAAAGAGTATAATAATAATCCTAAAAATCAATGCATCTTGGCTTCAGAAGCTAATAAGCAGCATGCCAAAAAACCTGATTTACAGAGCTACGTAAAGCTGGGAGTACGCACAGCATTGTTTCAATCATGCTATTTCAATGAGCTGAAGATCAGAATTATTTCTGATTCATCACATGCTCCTTAACAACATGCTAACCCATTAGTCCAACTAACTACAACACAAATATGTACACAGTAATTAACTCTGAGATGCAGACTATGAGGTGTGGATGTCCAACTATGAAATCTGCTTTTATCAGAGGACCCAAAGGATGAAATCTCAAACCTACTGGTACCAGTGACAGAAGTCTTTTGATTTCTCTGAGGTTAAGATTTTACTGGAAGTGTACACAGTAATTTAGGTTCCTAGCAAGAATAAACCTTTGCAATAGTTTAGATCGTACTAACCTCACTACCTATTTTATCCACAGTGAGTTTGGATGTGGGTCTGTGACTTTCCACTAAGCTGCCAAATGCTTCTGGATTGCACAGCTGGCCTGTTTCCAAAGACCTGCAGCTTTGTGTGTCCAACTGCCGGCTCCCCTGTGAGCTGCCCTGCTGTGACAGTCTGGGCACGTGTGCGTTGCCATCTGCACTCCGGACGGCTGGTGGTCGGTAGAGCTCAGCAGAGGGACGAGAAGAGGCGTAAGTCACAGTCACAATAGGTTTCTTCCGCGACAAAGGGTTCTCCGGCACGAAGTTTAGGTCTTCATCAATGAGATCATCTGGTTCAGGTTTAATGTCAATTACAGCTTCAGAAGATGACAATTCCCTCAAAGGCTTGACTGTAGTTGTTAAGCGGGATGTAGAGCCATCTTCACAAGACTGCCTGATAAAATAAGAAATTGCCAACTATTATCTGCAAGTCAAGTTCTGGAAAATGAGAACTGTCTTTCAATCAAAGTCATCAGAGAAGATTCATTAAGGTATTATTGTTTATACAAATCTAACACATTGATTGGTATTTTTAGTTTGGTTAATTAATTAATTAATTGCTTAAAGACCTGAATTCTGATTTAGCTCTTTTTATACAAAAAGTAGTACCAACGCTTTACTCTTCAAAACCACTTTGATCGTTCCAAGTGTCTGTACTCTTCAGAATGGCTACTACACTCACACAACTACCGATGTCTGAATGTGAGGTAACCAGCAGCCTTACCGAGAAGCGATGCTCCTCTGCTCCTGGGAGCTTGTTGAAACTCTTGAGTCATTTCTTTCAGTCCGAGTGCTGGAAACTGGAAGAGGTGGCAAGATATCCTCACGCCTCCTCTCATCACTCACACATGAACTGCTTTTACTGGAAGGAAGGTTGCTCTCAAAGATATTAGATTCTGAAGATTTTACACAAGTTGTTTCTGTGGAGACAGGTAACTTCATTTTTACATTAAAGTACAGCAGTACAGATTTTGAAATAAATGTAGCTAAGAAACTGCAAACAAGACATTACATAGAACCTGAAAATACAACAAGCTGAAAGCTGTTTCAGCGGAAAACATCTGCAAGAAACACAGAGAAATAAATTCTGGCCTCATAAATGAATTGTTTATCTCAAAATAAGAAACAATTGTCTGAGAAGTCTGGACCCAAAGGACCACGTAAATCAAAAAATTAACAAAACAGCTAGATTTTTTTTAAAAACTCATTAGACACGCAACACTACAGAAAAAAGATAAAACTACCTTCACTGAAAATAAATTTTTTTACTTACCGGTAGTCACAGATCGCAGTTTATCCAAAACACCATGGAGCCTGACATAGACAGTAAACAGGGAAGGAAGAGAAAAAGGAGAAATAAAGAACTTTAACTTACATTCAAAATAATCAACTTTCAGAACCCAACTGCCCTTCCCC